>PVJH01006289.1:0-103146 GCA_004026705.1 Nesogale talazaci
CCCCCCCCCAAAAAAAAAATAAAGTGAGAGAGTTTGTGTGAGAACTCTTGGTCTTTTCAATTGCCTCATTTTCATGTGAAAAATGGATTCTGAAAAAGCAAAGTCAAAGAATAAGCAATATATTTAGATTACAGTTTTCTTGAAGGATATTGAAAGTACAAAGACCTGCTGAAAGAGCTAACCAATTTGTCTTGGAAAAAAATAAAGTTATTGTGCCCCTTGTAGGCATTTGTGGGAAGATTTCATCTTCCATAGTTTGCATATGTTGTCTAGAGAGACAAGTCCTAGGAGAAGCACATGATGATCAGTAAAGTATTGGAACTGTGAGAAAGAGGAAGATGGATTAAGACAGAAGCTCCAACAAGTAGAGGGGGAGATGTGTTCAAGTAGAGGGGGAAGTATGAGGATGGCGCAGGGCCTGGAATTGCTTCATTTTGTTGTGCATGAGGTCCTTATGAATTGGAACCAAATTGATAGCATATAGCAACAATACCAACATCTTTTAAAAATTATTCCTCTTACAGTATTTTCATAAATTTGCATATTTGTTTCAGATATTAAATATTTCTTCCGTAATGGTGATTTCTAAAGATTCTACTTAAAAATGGAAATGATTTCACTGAATCCAAGGAAGACAGCTGTTTAGAGCAGCAGTTCTCAACTTGTGGGTCATGACCCCTTTAGGGGTCGAATGACCCTTTCACAGGGGTCACCCGATTCATAATAGCAGTAGAATTACAATTATGGAATAGTAATGGAAATAATTTTATGACTGGAGGTTCAACACAACATGAGGGACTGTATCAAATGGTCACAAAATAAGGAAGATTGGGAACAACTGGGTTACAGCCATATAATGTAATATACTTTGCTAAGGATAACATTTTAAAAACTTCAACCTTTAGGTCAGATTTAGTTATGAGGCATTGAGAAAAATGATTCCATCTTGGGCAAGAACCATAAGTAATTAGAACAAGACACTGTTTTATATCCTACTGAGAGAAACTCGGTTTGAATTACATATGGGGCATTTAGAAGAACTAAAGTTGCTGCTGTAAGGTGACATATGTTGGTTGTTCTGACTCACAGTTACCCTAGGTAGAAGACAACAAACACTGCCTGGTCTTTCAGCAGTATTACAGTTCTTGCTACGTTCTATAGTCCATCTCACTGTGGGTCTTTATTTTCTTTCCTTTGAAATTCTTTACCAAACAGAGGGCCTTTCCTTAGGGACAAATAAGATGTTCGAATTATGTGAAATGAGATATCAACAGCCTTGATTATTTTTTTGACAATTCGTTTTTGCAAGACGTTTCTTCATTCCTCTGGCAGTCCATGTTCTGATTAGTATTCTTCACCAATGCCATAATTCAAATTCATCCATTTTTCTCAGGTTTTTATCATCCATTCTGTCACCTTAGCATACATATGAAATGAATGTAAAAAATCATGGCTTTGGTTAAGTGCACCTTAACCCTCAAAATGATAAATTCACCCTCTTATACATTCGAGTACTATTTTTGCAATAGTTGTATTCAGTGAAATAGCATGTTGAGTTTCTGGAAAGCTGTTTCCATTGGTAATGCTCATGGATTTAATTACATCAAATTCTTCGACAACTTAAATTTTCTCTGCTAAGCATGTGCTTACCTATTAGTTCAAATGTAAGGACTTACTTTTGTCTATGAATAGAGTTAAAACACTGTAAGATCTATAGTATTTGGTCTTCCTCAGCGATGCTTCTAGCTCTCGTCACATGATGTGATCTGCATATCTCGGTGTGTTAATGAGTCTGCTTCTAATCCTGATGCTGTGTTCTTCTCTCTGCATAGCATACCTTGTGCGGTTCTTTGCTTGCCGTATGAATTGCATAATCATTATGAGACGCTTCAGCATGGTTTCACACATTCCCTGATTTAAACCTCACAGTATCCTTTTGTTTGCTTTGAACATTTGTCTCTTGTAGTCTATACAGAGGTGCTTCCTTAAAACAATTAAGGGGGATTCTCTTTGCTTTCAAAAAGATGTTATGACCCATATCACTCAATGTCCTTGTGTTGTTGATAGAATGCAGGAAAATAGCATTCTGGTGTATTGTGCTTTCTTGCAATAATTAGGCTATATCAACAATTATATCCCTCATTCCATATACTATTCTGAATCTGGCTTGACTTTCCTTGCTATTTTATCTTGCTATTTCCTGTTAATATATTGCACAACACTTTTTTAATTATCTTCACTGAAATTTTACTTGCGTGTAATGTTAGTCCAATTGTTTGATAATTGTGGCACATTTCTGTGCTACAGGTACAAAGATGAATCTATTCTAGTTGGTTCTAGTTATCAGCCTTTGTCTCCTTTAAATGAGAATATTCATATTTAAGTATCTTGTAGGAAAATATTTTTTGTAAACTAATTTTAGGAGTCGCAGTTTTCAGAACGTTCCAGGACCAGATGGGAGATAGTCCTAAAAGTCAGTGGGCAGATCTGGAACTATATATGCTTCTTCCTATGTTTTTGCTATTTATTATATTTCTCTTATAAGATCCTATATAAAATATCAGTTAATACCCCTCTAATGATATGACAAAGAGATAGTCAATATACATAAGTAGTATTTAAACAATTAAAGATTCTTATAATTGTTGTCAATCTCATGTGTCCTCAAGTTTGTTTGGGATCACAGAGACACTATATAGAATAAGTTAAAATATTGTACATTCTCATTGGATCCTCACAATTGTTATGGTTCAAGCTATAATTGTAGCTAGTGTACCAGTGTGTCTTCTGCATTGTCACTCCCCTTTTGATGAACATTGTGTTTCTCCAGGGATTCATCTCTCCTGATAATATATACAAGGTGTGTAAAAAGTCTGTCCATCCTATGTCTAAGGAACATTTATCTATCTCAAGGTGATTGGCTTGTTCTTCTAGCACTCGATGGTAATTTCAACATATTTTGCCAACACCATAATTCAACTATATCATTTTTTCTATGATTTCTTTATACATTCTCCATATTTAAAAGGCATATAAGGTGATTAAAATATCATGTGTTGGGCACTAAATTTTCCCATTGCAATCAACTGTTCAATTTTTCATTGTTGCTTCCATGGGCATTGAATTTGAATCCAAGAAAACAAAGTCCATTACAACTTGTCTTTTCTTCATTTGCAATATCTTCAAAATGCGAGCACTTGGCTGGTTACAATAGTTCTATTATTATTATCTCATGTTTGGTTGCAATGTAAGATAAATATCAGTAAAAATATCTGTATTATTTGGCCTTCGTCAGTAAGTACAATAAATCCTTCCGGCTTACAACAATCAAAATTTGTCAAGTGGTTCTGTGCTTTGCATAGGGTCACTATAAGTTGGAACTGCTTAAATGGCACCTAAAAATGATAACATCCACAAGTCAGGAAAAAAGTTCACTGCCATCAAACTGATGCCAACTCAATATGACCTTATAGAAAAAGATTGATATCACCCTGGAGGTTTTCTGAGACTGTTGTTCTTTCATGAGGAGAAAGTCCAGCTACCCATGTCTGGTGTTTGTGGTTTCAAATTGTTGACCTTATGATTAGCAGCCCAGTCTGTCATCATCAGCAAGTCTTTAGGACACCTCAATCATGACCACAGAAAAATAGAATGCAGAGTAATGGTTAATGGTTAATATAGTAGTCATGAAAAATGGGTAAATCTTTTGGGATGAACACATTCTGAAATAAATTTTGGTAATGATGATACAACTCTGTGAACATATGAAAAATCATTAAATTGTACTTTAGAAATTATGTGATATATGATTTATAAGTCAACGAGGTGGATGTGTGTATACATATACACAGCAGCATATAACAAAAACATTATCTTGATGATGTCTGAGAAAAGCTATTTGATATAACAATGTTGTGCAACCTTGAGTTGTTCCTTTAGAATTTAATAAATTATTTCAACTTGAATGATAGTAAATGGATAAAAAATAACCCATTTGTTTTATTTGTGTATTATAAACCAAATTAGTAAGCTCAATCTTCAATGTATGACAGAACTGACCTTTCCTTCTAAGTTTAACTAAAGCAACACATTTCATTTCTGGAATTTCTAGGAATAATATGACCATATTTTTATCTTGATCATATCTATAAAATATCTATCACCGTACCTTCATACTATAAACTCTAAGTGAAATTTGACTCACTTGCATGAGCCACCATAAGAAAATATTTGGTATGTTACATTTCCCCCTGCTACATGGACAGATTCCCCTCCCCTAGAAGAATTTACTTCAGAGGACAACACTGAAGCTACAGCTTGGGGAAAGAAAGATGTTTGTTCAGAGCATCCAGCAGCAAATGAAGGGTGAGGAAGAGAGACTGGAGCACATTCTGGACCACGAAGCTTTGAAGAAAATATCTCTGCTCAGAGCAATCAATGCACAGGGAGGTTCATATGGCTGACCCAACTATGGGATATGGCATTTCTCACTGACCCATAGCCCTACAGAGGACAGCACTGGAGACACAGTGTGGGAATTGCACCCCATCTGACCCCTCTTCACTGAGGCAAAACACAAAGTGCATGCAGAAGAACAGCAAGGGGAGCAGAGCAAGGATGTCTGGGGGAGTACTAAAAATGGACTTTGGGGACAGGGCATGGCACGCCATCAGACTCCACCAGAAAATACTCCTAAAGGTCAAGAAACAAACCTTGAGTTATTCACAGGATTATCTCTTTTTTGTCATTGGTGTTTTTATTGTTGCTTTGTTTTGCTCTGTCTTGTTTTTTTCTGCATATTATTATATCTACAGATCTATCTAGATCAGATAGGCTGGATAAACAATCTGGAGGAGAAAACAACAGGGCCGACAATTCCAGGGAGACATGATGGACAGGGTGGTGAGGAAAGGAAGTGGTGATAACAAACCCAGGAGCAAGGGAACAACAAGTGATAGGAAGTCAATGGTGAGGAGGGTATAAGAAGCCTGGTAGGACTTGATCAAGGATAATGTACCCAATAGGAAACACTGAAACCCAATGAAGGCTGAGCATGACAATGGGACAAGAGAAAAATAAAAGGAAATAGAGGAAAGAACTATGTGGCAAAGTGTATTTATAGAGGTCTAAGTACCATTTTGTACATATTTAAATATATATGTATATAATGATGGATAAATAGATCTATGTGCATATATTTATTAGTTTAGTATGAAAGTAGCAGGTAGACATTGGGCCTCCCCTGAATATTCCTTCAATGCAAGAACATTTGACATTTTGTTCTATTAAAATGGCATTCCATGTTCACCTTCCTGACATGATAATCACTGAAGACAAATGTGTGTATTAACAAATGTGGTGTTGGCTGATTCCTAGTGGCATAAGTGGTTGAGTGCTGGACTGTGGCCCACGGGCTTGGTGGTTCAGCGGCTCTCAGGACCAGTGCTGGGTGGCTCCCACAACTACCAGAGGGCAGTGATGCGAAAAACAAAACAAAAACAAATGTGGTGAAGAAAGCAAATGTTGCCTGGCTATTAAAAGATATAGTATGTGGGGTCTTAAAGGTTTGAAGGTAAATAAGCATCCAAGTAAATCAGAAGCAACAAAGCCCACATGGAAGAAGTACACCAGCCTTTGTACTCACATGGTGTAGAAGGGATCAGGTACCAGACATCAAGGAACACAAAAATCATTGTGAAAGAGGGTGAGTGCAGTTTGGAGACTCAAAGCCACCTCTAGGCAACTCGGCATCCACTTGCAGAAGGGTTAGGGGGAGGAAATGAGTCAATCAAGGTGCAGTGTAGCAACGACGAAACATATAATTTTCCTCTAGTTCCTAAATGTCCCTCCCCACCTTGAATACCATGATCTCAAATCTACCATACAAATCTGGCTAGACCAGAGGATTCACACTGGTACAGATAAGAAGTGGAAACACAGAGAATCCAAGACAGATGATCTCTTCAGGACTAGTGATGAGAGTGGAGATACATGGTGGGTGGAGGAAAGGTGGGGTAGAAAGGGAGAACTGATTACAAGGATCTACATATAACCTCCTCCCAAGCAGATAGACAACAGAAAAGTAGAAATGATGTATGTTTTGAAAAATGATGGCAACAAATATACAAAAGTTCTTGATATAGGGCTGAGCCCCAGTGGCGTAAGTGGTTGAATGTGAGACTGCGGCCCGTGGGCTTGGTGGTTCAAATTCAGTGGCGACTCTCAGGAGCAGCACGGGGTAGCGCCCATGACCACCAGAGGCAGTGATGCCCACAAGAAAAAAAAAAGTTCTTGATATAATGGATATATGGATTGTGATAGGAGTTATATGAGCCCACAATAAACTGATTTTAAAATAAATAGATAAATGAAAATATCAAAAGAGCAGAAACAAAGCGAGAGAGAGAGAGAGAGAGAGAAGAGAACATTTTGTTTTAAAATGTAGGAAAAACACCAATGATCATTACCATGAGTGCACAGCATTGTTGATAGAACAAAAGATCAAAAAAAGTTACAAATCGCAGAACAATAAAGAGCAATAGGAGCATATAAGAGCCTTCTGCATGACCATAATTTAAATTAAAACAATCTTATTCAAATTGTAACTAGAATTATAGTTCAAGACTTTGCTCTACCATATTGATTGCATTGCATTAAAGTGCTGTCTTCATTTGAAGCAGATTAAGATACTTTTATTTTATCATAAATCATAGGCTATATTTCTGCTTCCACTAATAAAATAAATTTGTTCCTTTAAAGCAAATCTAATAAACCTATTTCCTTCCCTTGTGACCCTGCAAATGGGATTTATTCCTCAGAGTTGTAAATTATATTAACAATTGTCTACATCAAGATGACTAAATGTTCAATTGATCCAATTACTTTTTAATTTATCAATGGCTTCCTCATTTTACAATTAATATAATTTGTAAATAACTGAGTATAAATCTTTTTATTTTATGAAATATGCATCCAATACATCAATATCATATTTAATTTTTAACATGTGAGTTTGTTATTCATCTAAATATATGTGAATTTGTTTTCTATACAAATTTTAGGCATTTTAATGTACTATTTTAGGTATCTTAAGGTAAATGCATGAGCATGGCCTTTCAGATTACTTCATATTGATGATCAGTCTGTATAGAACATCATTTCAATGAATCTGCTTGTGAAATAAGGAATATAAAAGGAGGCATCCCTGTCAAGTTGCAACTTGGTTTCAGCAGGCTTAAATACCTATACAGGAGTGCAATTTTGTATGAGAAGAGAATCCATGATATCTATATTAAAAGTTTTTTTAAAAGTATTTGTGTCCCTATGCTCATCATGTATAATTTATTATTTAGATACTGCTTTTGGAAATTTACCCTTACTTCCTAACCTTTCTAAATCTTTCCCTATGGTATCGAGAATGGAAGATTAAAATCTACATCTTTTAAACACCCAAATAGCCTGAGGCCTGGGAAAAGTCAAGACTTTGTGAAAAATATATGTGGCATGTGAAAGGCGGAAAGACGGAGGCGTGTGCACTGTCATAATGCTGACTAGCAGGCATTTGTTAGCTAATACTGTCTTGCAGCAATCAGAGCCCTCTCCCGATGTCCTATAACAATGGCTTGCGGCTAGCAGCTCTCATGGAGACACAAGGGCAGCAGTGCCAACAATAGTTCTATGTGCTACGGCAGTATAGTGAGGTGTCATTGGCAATGGTCTTGACATCCTTCCCTTCAGCCCCACAAAAATATTAGTAAGTGTGCAATTTTCTCAGCAAATTATACCTTGGCTTTAGATTATATTGGGTATGTTTTATTTACTTCACTCAATCCCGAGAGAATGCTTCAAACTTTGTGGACTAACCCAAACAAACATAAGGATGACTCTCGATCCTTCATTTTTTAATGATAACTTCCTCTCCTAATTAAATACTTGTTATTAAATCATTTTATTGGCAGCTCGTACAACTCTTATCATCATCAATACATACATCGACTGTATTCAGACCACATTTGCATTGTGCTGCCAACATCATTCTTGAAACATCCTCCTACTTAGAGCCCCAGTATCAGCTCCCTATATTTCCCCTCTCTCCCCTCTCCCCCCCCCCCATGAACTCTTAATAATTTACAAGTTATCATTATTTTGTCATATCTTCCACTGTCCAATGTGTCCCGACACCCACCTGTTGTCCTTACCCCAGGGAGGAGGTTATATGTAGGTCCTTGTATTCGGTTCCTCCTTTCTGCTCCACCTTCCTACCACCCTCCTGGTATCACTACTCTCACCACTTGTCATGAAGTAATCATTTTACTGAATTCCCCATGTTTCCAGCTCCAGTGTACATCCTTTGGTCTAGCTGAGTTTGTAAGGTAGAATTGGAACCATGATAGTGGGTGAGAAGAAACATTTAAGAATTAGAGGACAGTTGCATATTTCATTATTGCTACATTGTACCTTGACTGGCATGTAACCTCCCTGCAACCCCTCTGTAAGGCAATGTCACTTCACTTATTGATGGGTCCCCAATCTGTACGCCCAATCATTTATAATGATATAATTTTAGTTCTCTGGGGCCTGATACCTGATCCCTTCAACACACTGTGGTCACACAGGATGATGTGCTTCTTCCATATGTTTTTGTTACTTCTGAGCTAGATGGTTGCTGGTTTACTTGCTACCTGGAGCAGCTAGACACTGGAAAAGTTCATTATTCTTGATAAAGCTGACAAAAAGGAAGATCATCCAAGAGATGGAGTGACACAGGGTTATATCAATGAGATAAAAAATAGCTTTAGTTGTGAAGGTGATAGAGGAAGATGTAGTGTTATATTCTGTTGTGTATAGGGGCACACTGAGTAAAACTGACCTGACATAATGTTATATTCTGTTGTGCACGGTCACTCTGAGTAAAACCGACCTGATGGCACCAAGGAGCAGCATAATAAAACAAACATATGAATATTCTTTTCAATTTTGTGCCTAAACATAGTACCCTCCCTTCTTTTCTCCTTTCTGCTTTCCTTGTTTTCCAATTTTTTAAAAATTCAACAATAATTTGAATGAGTCCTCTAAAAACAACATGACGGTAGGTTCTTAGAAGTAAAGAAAAGAATTATCCTGGTTTTATTTGACACAATGTCTTCACTAAACATGCAGTTTTTTTTCCTGTGATACTAAATTTAAGAAACTTTTTTTCTGAGACAGAGCCATGAAATAAATATTTTATATTCTATTTATTAAACTGTTTTGGAAACACAAACAAGATCAGTAGTTTCTATGCTTGGCAACACCCTAGGACAAGAGTTTATAAGTTGTGATGGGTAGGTTTGTTATGCCAACATGGCCACAGAAGATTGGTGGATCTGTTGTGACGGCACAGCCAATGAGCGCGCGGGATGAGTTGAGGGGCAGATGTGGGAGGGGCTTCGCAGGTCCCGCCCCCTCTCTCTGTTGTTTCCGGATCTTCGGACCAGAGAGCTGCTTTTGTTCATCCTGTGCCTCGACCTCCAAGCAACACTGTCCGTGGGACACCTAATCGTGGACTGTGTTACTGTGAGTTGAGGATCCTTCAGGCCCTGCTTCGCCACGCTCCTGAGATATACATCTCTTGAGCTGGGGACTGTTGGACTCTGTCATCTGGCTGACAGTTGTTGACAGTTGGTGACAGTTGGTGGCAGTTGGTGACTGTTGCTCTGCCATTTGCTGCCTGTAACTGATAGCCTGGATTGCTCTACAGAGGATTCCAGTGAGTTGCACTGAGCAATCTGTATTGTCTTATAGTTAACTTTTTCTCCTTTTATCTTATATACTTTTCTCAATATATAAATATATAAAAATAATTAC
Source organism: Nesogale talazaci (assembly GCA_004026705.1). Taxonomy (NCBI): domain Eukaryota; kingdom Metazoa; phylum Chordata; class Mammalia; order Afrosoricida; family Tenrecidae; genus Nesogale; species Nesogale talazaci. The sequence continues at coordinate 9,847 of PVJH01006289.1, forward strand.
TAATGTCCTGAATTTTATTTCTCTAAGAGAACCCTTCCTGACACATAAGTAATGGTAAAAACTGGGTTGGGGGTTTTCTTGAACTCTTATTTCCATAAAACTCCTTCGACAAGATAAGCAGGATAGAAAGGACAAACGTGGGAGGCAGCCATATATCTAAAGGCAGCTGTCAGGCTGTTGGTCATAATCAAAGGATGATAGAGAACAAGGGATATCATTGCTTATGTAAGATGGATCTTGGCTGAAACCAGAGCACACCAGAACTATGTTGACTTGTGTTCCATTGACTATGGCAAGGCATTAGACTGTGGAGATCATAACAAACTATTGTAACCCTTAAGAAAATCCAAAATATTTGATTGTTCTCATGTAGAAGGCAGTTCTGCTCATAGAACAAGGGGCTATTGCATGGTTCTGAGTCGCTGAGTTGGGACAGAGTCAATGGAGTTTAACAACAGTAACTGTCCATTTCAGCTCACTATTATCTGGAATATTGGTCTTTTTGCATTCCATTTCATTTTTGATGACTTCCAATTATCCTAAATTCATGCATCATGCATTTAAAATTCTAATTATTTGTAGAGACTTGCAACTGTTTCTCCCTTGAGCTGTGATGTTTTAGTAAATGAAGATACCAAAGATCAACACCTACAGCCCTAAATCAATCCAGGTCAGTGAAGTTGATTCTAATCTGAGTGCCTATTGACCTGAGAGACCCATCTTCTAGGACTGTTGTTTCCAACAATGTTCTGTTTCCATTCACTATGTATTCAATACCTGAAATGTGTTGAAGCTAGGCATAAGGTTTTCAATTGTGACTTCCTCCGAAGTGACACTTAGCAACTTAAGAATGACAACTTGTCTGTCAGAGTGTCCTCTGTGGGTGTGCACATCTTACTGTGTAGCTGCAAGCTATTTCACTGGTATTTCAGAAACCAGGCAAGTCCCTGTAAGTGAACAGGTTTCAGAAGAACTTTAAACCAGACATATTACTAAGAAGGAAAAAACTGGCCACTTTTAGGAATTAACTGCTGAAAATTTTATGTATAGCAGCAGAACACTCTTAAATACTAGAAACCTGATGAATATTGGTGGAGTATTTTCAGATATAGCTCCAGGGTTTGAATCTTTCAGGTAAGAAGGTATTCAAAATAGGACTCAGAAGAGCTGTCTCCTCAAAGTAGAGTCAACAGTAATGATTTGGTTGGAGTAAAACTTTTGAGATTTTGTTTACTGGCCCAATGAATTGAAACCCACAATGCACTGAAAGTAAAAAGAAATTACTAGCAATTGGAACATGGAAAGTGTGCAGTATAATTTAAGGGAAATTGAAGGTCCAAGCTCCAGTGACAATGACGTTAGCCAAGAACAAGTTTCCAGGCATTGATGGAGTGCCAAAGAAGTGTCTCTAGAAGTTGATGAAACACGGGAAGCACTTACACGTCTAGGTCAAAAAATTCAAGAGACAGCTACCCAGCTAACTGATTGGAAGAGATCCATATTTGTATTTATTTCAAAGAAAAATGATCCAACAGAGTGTATAATTCATAAAGCAATGCTTAAATCCATATCACATGCCTATACATTTATGCTGAAAATAATTGCACACTGATTACACTGTATATTGACAGGGAGCTGAAAGAGGTTCAGACCAAATTCAAAAGAGAATTTGGAATAAGAGATTTAATTGCTAATATCAGATGGCTATTGCTTGATGACAGGAAATACAAGAAATTTACTTGTGTTCCCTGCTATATAGATAGGCATATAGACAGAGTAAATCACATAAAAACTATTAAGGACTTTGATATGAATGAGAATTCCAGTACAATACATTATGCTTGCTGTGACCTGGGCATGAACAAAGAGAAAACTGGGTGTACAAAACAAAGGGAAATTTTGTGATATAAAATCAACAAAGAGGTGCATCAGAGAATGCTGCACATAATTACCCCCTCTGTATGCTGAGTAAATTATCAGAGCCACTGGATCATATATAAAAGAACAAAACTGTAAGTTTGAATGGCTTATTCAAACCTGCAGTAGGCAGATGACACAATCTTACTTGCTTAAAGTGAGAAGGAGTTGAAGCATTTGATGAGGAAGATCAAGCATCACAGTCTTCAATATAGAATGGAAGTCAAGGAAAAGAAGACCAAAATACAACCAGACAAATAGGTAGAATCATGAGAAATGGAGAAATGGTTGAAGTGGTGAGTATTATATCATGCTTAGATTCACAATCAATACTCATGTAAGCATTATTTAAATTCCCAAATAACACATTTGAGAAAATATGCAGCACATTATTTATAAAGTTGAAAAGCAAAGCTATTATGGTGAGGACTAGGCCTGGTATTTTCAATCACCTCTTATGCATCTGAAAGTTAAGCATCAAAACACTGAATAAGGAAAATAGGAAATAATCAATGTACTTGAATTTTGGGGCAGGCAAAAATATTGAAAATATCATCAAATGACAAAACCACAAAAATGGGTCTTTGATAAAGTATAGCCAGAATACTCCTTAGAGGCAAGTATGGTGAGATTTTTGGTCTTATATACTTTGGAAATACCAAGAGAGATAATTGTGCCTGGAGGAAGAATCTTATGTATGCTAAAGAAGAGTGACAAGGAGGAAGGTCCTCAATAAGATGAATGGACATATGGATACCACAAAGGACTCAAGCATAACAATTGGGATGATGGCATAGGGCCATTCTTCTTCTTCGGACAGTTCTTCTTTCAGCTGTACACAGAGTGGGTATGAGTTAGAACCAAATCATTGGTACCTAACAGCAACACAGCATTGCTTTCTGACGAACATAAAAAGATAACATTTTAGAATAAATGTAGTGATTTGTTCATAGGAGGATATAGACTAGAAAAATGGAGACTTGTTATGAAAATAAATCCTTTATATATTTTATTTTATTTAAATAAAAACACTTTATTTACACATGTATGCATTTCCTAAAGATGGACTTTGAGAAATTGAGGATAGAACACAGACTGGAAGTCAGGATAATAAACATTTGAAAGATAATAAAGACATTTCAGGAGGAAACCATACAAGGATCAAAAGGCAGCTCTGCCAATAGAACCAGAGAAGCTATCATGGTCAAAAGCAAGTAAGGTGTGTGTCAGGGTGATATCTTCTCATCACACTATATCAGTTTGTACGCAGAGCATATACAGTTTATATTATAAACAGTGAAACTGGAACATCTGGAAGAAAAAGACACAAGGAGGATCAGAGAATACTTATTAACAAAATGTAAAATGGAGATGACAAATCCTTGTTTTCTGAAAGTTGGGAGGACTTTAAGCTCTTGCTGATGAATATTAAAAATTTCAATCTGCAGTATAGATTACAACTGTAATGTAAAAAGAAAACAAAAATCCTCACAACTGAATCAATAGGTAGCATCACAATAAGTGGAGAGGATTGAATTTGTCAAGAATTTTAAAGCTCATGAAAGAAAAAGATCAAATGATTCTTTGTATGGGGAAAATGAGCTGCATAAGACTTCTTCAAAGTGTTGAAAATCAAAGTGGTTACTTTGAGGATTAAGGTACACATGACACAGGCCTTGGGATTTTCATTCACCTCAATATATACACAGCAGATGGGCAATGAATAAGGAAGACTGTAGAAAAACCAATGCAGTTGAGTTATGGTGTTGCTGAAGAATACAGAAAGTACTATGGATGACCCCCCAAAAATAAAACAACAACAAAGCAAAACAGAAAACATGTTTGTATTGGAAAAAGTACAGCCAGAATGATCCTTAGAGTTAAGGATGGTGAGCTCTTGCTCATAAACTCTGAATATATTATTAGTACAGACCAGTTCCTGGAGAAAGATATTAGCCTTCGTAGAGTAGAGTGGCAGGAAAAATAGTAAGGTTCTTGAGAATATGGACCAAGACAATGTCTGCAACAATGGGTTCTGACATAATAACAATTTGAAGGTGACCCAGGACTAAGCAGTTTTTGTTTTTATCCCTGCATATATGTTTCAGGCTGTCTCTGAGTTGGGATGAACTAGGTGGCAGCAAACAACTACAATATATTTGGCAATACATCTCTACGTTTTATTCCATTTTCTACTCAAATACCAAGTCCTGATAAAATATTTCAATAACCACTTCATTTAAAATGCCACTTCAGACAGACACCTGGAAAGTGCTTTCCTGAGAGACCTGGGTTTTCTCCCTTTACTGCCACTTTAAGGAAAGCTCATCTGTATAGTCAGGAGATTGGTAACAATCCTCTCCATTAGTGCTACTTCTACCCAATATGTATAGTCCTCTGTGATCATTTAGGCATTACAGAGGTCTGGGTGGAATAACCATATTAAGAAATGTCACTCTACCAAATAATCATATAATTATGGACAATTTTTACTTCTCATGTATACTGATTTCATCAGATAGTCAATGCTCTTAATACTTATCAAAACTCCAATTAAGATGAAGTCATCAATACCAATCTTCTATCAGTGCTATTTTTACCATCTTTTCTGTTGCAGGTCACTTTGTATCATTGATTCATTTATATAAATAATTCTTCAATCATCCCCTCTTCCAGGCACAAAGATTATATCACAATAGTCAAATAAATACCCAGAGACCTTCAAAATCCCTGCAACTGAAAATACGCATACATCTTGCCTCACATAAAGTTTATGTTGAAAATAAAACTAACTAGATTTAAGTGAATAGTTCCCATGTGAATTTAGGAATTTCCAAATCTATTCATGTCCTTCAAATTTGTGATAGATAACATGTGAAATTAATTAATATAAAATATCTTCAGAAATGAATTTAGGAATAACAAATCTGATGCATTATGTCAAGCTTAGGAATTGTATTATCAGTTTATACACTACAATGCATCAACTGTACAATTGTTCTATGAAATGCTAAACTTATCAGATACTTTAAAATGTGAGGAAGCAAATATTAACTCATTGTTATGAATTAAATTTTTTAGTTTGACTGTATGGCTCATCAACATAAGCCTTCTTTATCATAAACTTAGAGGATAAACAGTTAAATTTAGAGATTATTCTCTTTCTTTCTAAAAAAAGTAAATGAGATCTATGCAAGTAAAACAAAATGAAAGAGATTTTGTTAGAGGCTGACATAGCATCTTGCAAAAAAAGAAAAATGGGGTCAGTAGCTCAAAGTATTGACTTATTCACTGAATTTTAATCTCTGGAAATAATATCAAGTTTTTGATATCCAAGGAAATTGAAGACTGTTAAGATTTTAATTTGTGCTAGAGAACTGCATCAATCCTGGTAAATTCACCCTGAATACTTTGCAACACTTTCATGTGGCTTCTGTCCTTCAGTTGTAAAGACCCAAAGTCATAGATTTTGATAACATATTTGTCAATAAGCATTAGCTATAATAAATGTATCTAGAGGAAAATGAAATGATGAATATTCAATTATGTAGCAATCAACATTGCTGATTTGCTTTAATACTTGATAGACAACTCCTAGCTTTCACAGATTAACAATGAGCCATCTGTATCCAAACTTGACACTAATTACCAGCAAAACAACCACTAATGTTCACTTACCAAACCTGCAAATTCTAGTCAGTAATTAAATTTAAGGGGTCATTTCCTTGAAGTTTTGACAAAGTCCTGCATAAGGAATTCACATTGAAGACATGATTTTTTTACCCTTTGAGTTTCTCCTTTATAGATTTTAGTACTGCAATAGAGAATTATCTCTTTACATCATATTTATAGCAAGCATAAGACCTATTTAAAGTTCATACCAATTCAAAACAGATCTTTTTTGTTTGTTCTTTTGTTTTTTCATTCTCCATTATTTATCTATATTTTTAAAGACTTCTTATTGGGATTTCTTACAACCCTTATAACAATCCAGGCATCAATTGTATCAAGCATACATATGTTAGTTACCATCATTATTTTCTAAATATTTACTATCTATTTGAGTCCTTGGTATCAACTTCTCTTTTCCTCACCTTTCCTCCCCCTTCAAGATCACTTGATAAACTATAAGCTATTATTTTTATATCTTACATTGAATGCTATCTGCCCGCAAGGTTTTTGCTGTTCATCGCAGGATTAGTAGGAGTGTCTGGTTATGTGTCCATCATTGTGATCAGCTCCCCCTACGTCCCCTCCTCTACCATTCCCACTTTCCCTTGTACTCCCATTTCTGTTCCAGAGGGGTTTATCTGACCTAGATTCAATGTGTTGTGATCTCTGTCTATACCAATGTACATACTCTGGTCTAATGTGCAGTGAAAGGCTGGATAGTGGGGGAGGGCCTGTGTGAGGAAGCTTCAAAGAACCAGTGGAATATTTTGCGTGTTTCACCAGTGCTATACTGCACCCTGGTTGACTCATCCTTTCCTTGTGACCCTTTTGTGAGGGGATATTACATTGTCTACAGGCGGGTTTTGTAAAGTGACCAGATTTTAACATTGGTAAATTGGGACACCATTGACTGGGGGTGGGGGGAAGGGGTAGAATGGGTATAGTCCCTTCCTGTTTTTCTGCAGTTCCCTAGCTTGTTGTGCATTCTTTCCAAAACTTGGGACATTTTTAAAAAGCCATGGGACACGGGAAAAGTTGTTTAAAATTGTGACTGTCCCGCCAAAAGCAGGATGTCTGGTTACTTTAGTTTTGGGTCTCTGACCCCCTCCTTTTCAACAATATGGCTTTGTTTGTTGTCTTCTGATATCTATTATCTGATCTAGTTACATCTCATGATCACACTGGCTGTTGTGCTTCTTCCCTGAGAGCTTGTTGCTTCTCTGCTAGATAGCTGCTTCTTAAACTTCAAGCATTTAAGATGCCAAGCAATAACCAGACACCATCAACTTTCTTCACCACATTTGTTTGTGCACTGATTTTTGTCTTCATGTTGAAAGGGTGGACATCACAGAACACCAGGTTGTTAGAAGAAAGTATTCTTTCACTGAGGGAAGGCTTGAGCAGAATCCCAAAGTCCATCCATTTTCTCAATGTATTGCCATATAAATATATGTACTTATGCCGATACTTCTATTTTTATGAATTAAAATATCTACATAAGTGCATGACTATGTTTATACCTCTATTTACAGCTTTGCTTCCTAGATCTTTCCTCTGCTTCTTTCTATTTTCCTGCAGTCTCACCATCATGCTTACCCTTCTTCACCCTCTTAGTAATTCCTCTCAGCTATACGGTTGTTATTCCAACACCCCTAGGATCTAAACATCCTTCGTGTTGCTATCAATTCCCTAGCTTTCCCCCCAAACAGGCGTATTTTCAATCACTCCATATGCATGTGAAAGCTAAACAATGCAAACAGAAGTCAGCAGAAGAAAAGATAAATCTGAATTTTGGCACTGATGAAGAATATTGAAAGAACCATGTACTATCACAAGAACAAAAATCTGTCCTGGAAGAAGTACATCTAGAATTCATTGATGAATGGCTCATGAAACTTTGTCTCCTGTAGTTGGATATATTATCCACAGTAACCAGCCCCTAGAAGAGGATGTCATACTTAGTAAAGTGGAATGTTCATCTAAAGGTGAAAGCTCTGGATGAGGTGTCATGACACAGTGATTACAAAAATCAACCCAAATATAATAACCATCATAATGATGCCATAGAGTTTCTGTGAGTTAGGGTTGACTTAAAAGCATCTAGAAACAAAACCAGGTCTTTATATTTAAAAAGGCAATCTTGTTGATAAAGAAAAGAGATCATTAAGACAAAAGCCTTATAAGAAAAGACCTATATAAAATGTCGAACCCTTGTGATTTGTGGATTCCTGGTTAGGGGGTAGTTAACTATAGAGTTAATAGTTTAAAGCTGTTAGCTACTCTAGCCCAGGCTTCCTCTAAAGAATTACCACTTTGACAACCCACCAGGACATTTGGACTCTGTCCTACAGGGATCCTATGAGACAGAATATACTCAATGGCAATCTACATGGCATAATGTGTTTGCTCAATAGTAATTTGACATATTTTTGAATATCATGTTCTGTCAAGTACCACAATTTAGTTTTAGGCTTCTGTATTTGTCAGGATAAAAATCATGAGGAGAATTCCTAATTTAAAACAACAGGGGCTTATTTATTAATTTTTAAAGGGCAGTATATTTAATATAATGTGCTTGAGTACCTTTTTAGGAATGAACTAATCTAAATAAGTTAAGATAGAAAACGATGTTATTCAGATACTATTGCCATATCTTGGTATAGCTATGGTTCCAGGTCCTCACATAGGAGCACAGAATACTAAACAGAGAGCGAAGAGACTGAAAGGAAGTATCTCATAAGGCCATTTGGATGGTTTGGATGTGAGTCTAGCAAATAACAAAGGCCTTAGAGAATGGAAAACTACTCAGGGGAAGGGTAGAATAACATAAAAATAAGTGCTGTTAGAATATATTTAAAATTTCAACAGATATTGCTGTTGAGTCCCTTTGAGTTCATCTCAACTCACAGTGACCGTGGGTACAGCACAGAAGAGCCCAGCCCAGCCCTGTTCTAGCCTCATCTTTTCCTTCAGCTCCATCACGTTAGCCACTTGGTCAATCCAGCTTGTTCAAGATCTCATTCTTCTTTCGCTGACCCCTACTTTTCCAAGTGTGATATCCTTTTCTGGAGACTGGCATCTCTGCATAAAATGTACAAATTGTATGAGGCAAAGTTTTGTCTTCTGAGCTTCTAAGGAGAAATTCCTCTGTCCTTCTACCAAGACAGATTTATTTGCTTTTCCATCAATCCATGGTATATTCATTTTTTTTGGTCACCTTATATAGCCAAGAGGTTATACAAATGACTACATCAAATACCTGATTATGACAAATGCATGGGAAGCTGTCTCAGAGACACAGAGGAGAAACATTTATGGAGATCACTGGCTTCCAGATACTGGGTAAGACCAAGAGCCAGAAAAGACAACTTATAATAATCTTAAATCAGAAAAATGGTGGAGTTAGGTATTTTCCAATCAAGTGTGGAAAAGTCTTACTATTGCAATTATTTTGGGCGTGAAAATTTGAAAATATTCACTTTAGTTGTCTCTGTTACATAAATACTTTCATTGCATGTCTCAAACACCAGTTTTCACTTTTATGATGTTGAAATTATGGTGAATGAAAAAATTCTCTGTCTCTCTGTCTCTCTCTCTGTCTCTCTCTCTCTCTCTCTCTCTCTCTCTCAACAGAAGCCCGTAAAGGTAAGATATGATGCAACCTTATTTTTATTATTAACATATTTTTGTTGGTGACTTAGAACAACAAAAACACTCAGGTGCATTTAGAAACCTGAAGTAGTCTGTAATCTATTAATCAATGGCAGTCAATGATAGCTTTCTATGAATTGAAATTGAAAATTGGTTGGGGTAGTAGAGTTAGTATGAATTCATTACTCTTGTCAGAGGAGTAGAATAGAAATATATATATATATATATATATATGTTATATAGGCCCATCATTTTTCAATTGTCTAATAATGTGTTTGTGAATGGTAAACAAGCTCATTATCCAAAGACAAAAACAAAAAGATAATTCACCAATTGAATGGCCATCATGCTTAAATGTCTAGATATTTTACATGAAAGGGATGTAAAAAGTGCCCAATTGATGTAAAAGGAAAAAAATTTGCCTTTAACACACATTTCCTAGACTAAAAGGTTTTTTTCAGCAGGAGATAAATTTATAAACATTAGGGATAATTTTAATCTTTTTTATGATTTTTTTCAAATACAGTTCAATTAATATAATTTATTGCACAACATCTCATTCTGTAGCTCACTAAAGATACTTTCTATAACTATATATAGTTCATAAAAAGCACACATTTTTCTTAATATAATTTCAGAGTATTTTTTAAAGTGGTACTCTACGTTTTACCCAAACAGCATCTTCAACATCAAAAAATGTATTTGCAAAATATATGAATCTACCTAAAATAAAAGAAATATATAAGTACTTCAAAAATCCTTGGCTCATTCATTTATTCATTTGATCAATAGAAATATTCAAACTGTGAGAAACATTTGCAAAACACACAATAATAATACATTATTCACTCCTGAGTGGTAGTAGTTAAAATTCACCGACTTCTTTCTTAAGTTCTATGCTCTCTAATTTATTACTTAAAATAAATTTAGGACATCTGACCACTCTGCTGAGTTTCACAATGAATGATCCTGGTCACAGAGGGAGAATATGTGCAGAACAACATAAAAATTGTAAAAATAAAGCAATCTTAGTGCTGTAATAGGGATTTCTGGAAACCATGATTTAATGCTGCATGTGGAGTCCACCACTTGGAATCAACTCTCAACTAAACAGCTAAATAAGACTGGCCTGTAAAGTGAATCTCACCAGGGAAGAATGTACTCTTAAATAAAATAAACCATAAAAGGCCCCAAAGGCAGCCTTGACCAAATCAAGCACAGACAGAAGAAACTGCAAGAAAAAAAACACTCATAAAAATGGGGAACTCAAGGAAGAAGCTGTAATATTGCTGTGGACTAAATGTATTAAGATCAATATCACAAAATAAAGCACATGTTCAAGTTCTGAATGAAAATAAAATTAGTGCAAACTTTCACTGAAACACACTTAAAACTATAATTAATTAAATGATTCAAAGATGAGAGCAGGTGGTGCTTTAGATAAGTAGAGGATAGCTCAAATCCACAGCTGCTCCTTGGGAGCAAACTGATGTTCTTTGTCCCCCAAAAGATTTATAATCTCAGAAGGACACACTTCTAGGGACAACACTAAACCTGCTGGCTGTGGAGAGGGGCTCATATGTTATGTCCACATAGAAGTAAACCAAGAAAGAGAGAGAGAGAGAGAGAGAGAGAGAGAGAGAGAGAGAGAGAGAGAGAGGATCTAGACCCCATATCAGCACACTAAGCCCAGACAACACTTCTGCATGGAGATGCTAAGGAACAGAGAGGACTTTAGAGGTGACCACAGCTCTAGACATGATGTTTCCTCACTGGAACACTCCATGACAGAGGGCAACACTGGGGACATGTAGCAGGCAGTTAATCTAGTCTGAAGACCCAACAGTGGGGCAAACTAAGAAGGAACATAACAGATCAGCAACAGGAGCAAAGTCATGCCACAAAGCCCCTTAGGAACCTGAACTATTGATTTTAGGCTAACAGGGGGAGCTCCCCAGAATTTCCCCAAGATCATTTGGAAGATAATCATAGAAATCAGGAGACAGACCTAGAATTATGGATGCTTTTTCTCTTGTTATTTTGCTAGTTATTATTATGTGTTTCATTTTTCCCTTGTTATTCAATATTTTGTTTTCTTTTTCTTTGGTCTCTGCTATTTTTGGTTTGCCTAAGTATATAATGTAGGCAGGGAAAGCAAGCATGAAGGCAAAACAACAGGAAGAGAGAGGGAGCAGTGGACAAATAGTGTCATAGATAGAGGAATATGTAGTGAGTTAAAATTCACAATGTGGAGGATGTAGCAATCATGTAGGTATTTGAACGACAACAATCTAGTTTAGAGGAATACTAAGAGGCAGGAAAATGGTGAACATTATGGTGGGGCAGGAGGAAGGTAAAAGGAAACAGAAGATAGATCTAGGAAGCAAAACTATTGATAGGAGGATAAGCATAGGTGTGTACATATGCAAATATATCAATTCATAAATATACAGTTATTTCCCTATGTACATATATCTATGAATAATACACTAACATAATAGGTGGACTTCAGTACTTCAGCCCTCTGCTCATGCCCTCCCTCAATGCAACAACACTGTGACATTCACCTTTTCAGCACCTTCACTGAAGACAAATGGTTGCAGAAGCAATGTGGTAAAGTAAATAGATGGTGCCCAGCTATCAAAGGGTATAGTGTCTGGGAACTTAAAAGCTTAAAGTTCACAAGCAGCCATCAAGCAGAGAAGCAACAAGTCCACAAAGAACAAGCACACCACCCTGTGTGATCATGCGGTGTCTATGGGGTTAGGTAACAGGCATCAGTAGATTCCAAACAAACAAATGGAAATAAAACAACACACACTGTTGAGAACGAGCAGCCAAGCAGAGAACCCCAAACCCATCTGCAGATAATGGGACATCCCCTCACAGAAGGGTCACAACTAAGAAAAGGATGAGTCAATCAAGGCGCAGTTTAGCACCGATGAAGCACACCATTTTTGGAGAGGAGGAAAATGGTGTCGAGTTAAGACTCACTTTCCCAGAACTCCTGCCATCAGACCAGAAAAGAGGTGAAGAATACTGGGAGGTGGAGTCCTGAAATTAGAACTAGGGTAATAGGGGTCTGTCCTCAACCCCACTTTTTTGTTATTCCCACCAAAAGTGAAACAAGAACACAATAAATCACTCTAGATTCAATGTGTAGGGTGCACGGGCTTTGTGAAGGTTTAGTCATGAGTTGTGATTTCCCCAGGTGGATGCTCTAAAGAGGACATAATCCGAGACAGAAAAGAACCTCTGTGACCTAGTCATACAACCCCACATCAGAGCTCCCCCTGGGGTTAGCTGTCTTGAGTTTAGAACATGGGAAAAAAGGACGGTGGAAGCCATAATTTGGAATAGGAAAGGGAAAAAAAAGCAGCATTTACCTGTGACAGAGCACTGTATGGCAGTGAATTCAATTCTAGTTGGTGGAGAAGTATACAGCTTCCCTAATAGATGTAATCTACCCCTATGGGGGCCAGTGGGACAGCCCCAAATCAAATCATGGGTCTTCATAAATCTAAAATGATAAATAATATACCTTGGGTTAAAAAAAAAAAAAACAGCAAACCCCAGGGTCATTGATCAACACCTAAGAACAAGAACATAGGTAGATTGAGTCTCTTAACACATATTTGCATATGAATGGAGATGCCTGGAGGATTTTCAGCATACCAAGGACTCTGCTCCTAATTAAGCACAGAATCAGAGCCCAGTTCCAGGGAGACAATTTAATTTAATTCTATTCTAGCTGGTGATGGGTGGTGGTGATGATACTATTAACACCTCTGAGCTAGTAGGTCATAAGCAGTCTAGAGAAATAAACCCAAAGCCCTCTTCAGTGTGTCTGGACACAGCTGGGGAGACCCTGTCTGTCCTGGGGCCCTCTATAGGACTGAGAGAACACCCTCAACCCCCCCCACCCCCCCCCACACACACACACAGTCCTATATATAGCATAAGGCAGGCATACCAGTGAACCCTAGTGCTCAATATTGCTGGAAATGGTAGCATGGCCGATGCTGAGATTTTGTCTCCAGGGGTAATCTCACCCAGCATCTGTGGGACCCAACATCAACAGGGCACACCATTCTGCTATCCTGAGACAGAATTATATCTCCTTCAGCTCTAAGGTCAGGCAATCAAGCATGAGTTATCTCCTTCATTACCGCACTATTTCTTCATTCTTTATTCTCTTGCCCTGCTATCTTTACCAACATGTGCTATGTCGTTTTGCTCTTTTCTCTTTTTCTTACTTTTCTCTCTTTTTCCTCTTCTCTCCCACTCTGTTCTATCACATGCCACTGCTGGATTCCAAGTCACTATCCTCTGCCTAGGGCAACTCAGCACACACAGAAGGGGCATTCTTGCCTCCCTCTGTGGTAGGGCTGCACACCACAAAAATCAGTTGTGACAGCCCTCTACAGTGTTCTTTATGGCTGAAAACACCTCTGTTGGGTGAGGTGATCCTGCCAATCATGGGGCCCAGGATCATGGGGTCCCTGCACTCAAAGGGCACATCAACCAATCCAATTGGGCCAGGGCTCAAATGCCTCGGGGCCCCCAATCAGGCAAGCAGGGATAAGATATCTATCTGTTCTTTAATGTTTCCTTCCCTATTTCCTCTCCTTTTACTATCACCGTCACTCTTAGTGCTCACAGTTGTGCTTTCCTCTTCCTCTTTCTCATTTTCTTACTTTTTTCCCTCTCTTTTTGTTCTTTTCTCCTCTCTTTCTGCTTTTCCACATCTTTCCTCTCCCTCTCTTTCCTTCCATATGCCACTGCTGGTTTCCAATTCCCAACCCTCTACCTTGGGCAACTCTGCCCACCCAGTGGGGAGAGCTACATTCTGGCCCCTGGAACAGTACTGCACACGACACGAGCAGTGCTCCACATAGCACAGGACTCAGCTATTGACTTTTTTTCTCTTCTTCACTCATTTCCTCTCTTTATCTTATTGCTTTCCCTCCTTTTCTCCTCTTCTCTCCCTTTTTTCTTTCCCGCTAAAATCTCAGCTGACTCAGTTTTCCATTTTTGCAGTTTGGTTTGTTGACAGTTCCTACGTTTGTTTAGTCTTAGCACTTTCTTATGTGAGAGAGTATTAGTTTACTTGATATTTTTGCTCGTGTCTTTGTTTCCTTCTTTCTCTTCGTCTTCTCCTCTATCCCTCTTTCCTTCCACAACTTACTGTCATTCTCTAGGCCCTTCCCCCCCACCCATGGTAACTCTGAAAGCCCAGTTTGGGGACCTCCTGCCTGCATTTGCTGGCTTCACATGCAGCTGGGCAAATCACATCAGCCCTTTCCCATACTCCAAGTGGCTGCAGTGCTCTCTTTCAAAGAGCTTGGGAAATCCAGCCTAAACTCTTAGGCCCAAGATGAGACTGGGGGAACCCCTGCCCACCACCAGTGTGGCTCCACACTGCCCCAGGAATATCTGCACAATCTCCACAGCAATTTCTCTGGACTAGGATAATTCTGTGTCCCAGCTACAGTGAGTAAAACCAGGGAGGGTACACCCACACACCTTCCTTGGCACTCCAGACTCAGAGGGAAAGCCACCTGCTTTTCTCTAAGCCCTGTGAGATGAAACACTATGGTCTATTTAGAGATCAGTCAGTGAAATATCACCAATGTGGGCATAGAACAACCTGACCAGTGTTCCATGAAAGGACTATCCAACTTATATTCCACATAATCTAATATTGGTTGGCTAGGGTAAGAGTGAAACCACAGGAAGATACAGTGGTAGCCTCACCCCCAATTAGAGCTATCTGCAAGTAGTCTGTAGACACATTCATATAAGTCGTCTAAGAGAGATGCCAGTGTCTTTCAACTCTGGAAGATGGCTCCAGACTCCTTTAAAACAACACACCATCAGCAACCAGGCTTAACAGCCTCAGCAAAAAAGCAGGAGAAACAGAAGACAATGCCAGAAATCATGAACCTAACAATGTGCATAGAAGAAGCAGATCTTGACCAGTCACAAAAAGAAATTTTCGGAATACTGTTTGGAGTTATGCAGGATATGAGGGAATACAGAAACAGGGTGAAATTATAGAAGAGATAAAGGCAACTTACCAAAGGGAAATACAAGACTTAAGGGATGAAATGGCAAAATCCACCAGCAAATTGGCAGACTTTGTCAATAGACTTCAGGAGACAGACAACCACACCAGGGACCTAGAGGATAACCAAGCATATCTCAACAGCTGGGAAAAAGAGTTAAATAAGGTAATCCGAGAAGTGGAAGAAAGCCTGATAGTCATGTCTGATGCAATGAAGAGGAACAATATTAGAATAATTGGATTGCTTGAACAAGACACATCTAAGAAGTCAACATTGAAAATAGTGAGGGTATTCTTAGAGGAAAAGTTCCCTGGCTTAATAAATGAACATCAAGCAATCATTCAGGAGGCTCAAAGAACACCAGCCAGACTGATCCCAAGAAGACGTCACTAAGACAGATAATGGTTAAATTATCCAACTATGAAGAAAAGAAGAAGACCATAGAGCAGATAGGGAAAAGCAAAAAGTCACCTATAAAGGTACCTTGATAAGAGTTTGTTCCGACCTATCAGCAGACACTATGAAGAATAGGATGGGATAGAAGAACATATTCCAAAAATTGAAAGAAAATAAGGCAAAATGCAATACCCGGCTAAATTTTCCATTAAAATAGATGGAGAAGTAAGAGTCTTCCCAGACAAGGAAAAGCTCAAAGAATACACAAAAAGAAACCAAGCCCTACAAAATATCATTGCTGATCCTGTATGGGCAGAAGATCAAAACTCATCGAATGTAAATAAGAGGCCATCACATGGAATAACTTTATCCAAAGAGTGACAAAGGGAAAATAATCTCAAGATAGTGTTGTATCAAGAGAGGAAAAATGGCAAAGATGGAACACACATATTCACACACACAAAGCACAAGTGTATAAGAAATCCAGTTACGAAAACACCCAACACAAAAGGTATAAGATGGCACCACAAAGCCCACAGATGGAGGTAATAAAACTGAATATAAATGGCCTGAACTCAGGTGTCAAAAGGCAGAGGCTAACATACTGGCTCAGGAATAACAACTGATCTATCTGCTGCCTACAGGAGTCACATCTTAAGGTTGCAAACAATGCACTCCCATTATGACTAACACCATCCTTCTTCAAAGAATTGGAAAAACTGATTACCAACTTGATATAGAAAGGAAAGAAGCCCAAAATTAGCACAGAACTCCCTGAGAATATGGAGAAAATGGGAGGACTTGCTTAGGCATGCATTCTATGGTGACAGCAGTCAAAGCAGTGTGGTACTGGTATAATGACAAATATTCAGACCACTGTAAAAGAACTGAAGACCCAGAAATAAAAACATCAGCATACAGGAAACTGATTTTTAATAAGGGTCCCAAAAATATCAAATAGGAAGCAGGCACCCACTTTACTAAATGATGCTGGGGAAAAATGGATATCTACTGCCAGTAAAATGAAGCAAGACACTTACCTCACTCCATGCTCAAGAATAAATTCATGGTGGATGAGAGATCTTGACGTAAAACCCCAAACAATTAGGGAGCTAATTAGTGAAGGAACTGGGATAACCCTGAGAATCTTAGCACAGGGACTACATAGGCTATCAGAAATAGGGAAGAATATGAATACAGAGGAGTCACAAATTGACAAGTGGGATATACTGGAGATAAATGACCTGTGTGCGTTGAAATAATTCTCCAAGAGAGTAATAAGGGAGCCCACCTTCTGGGAAAACATGTTTAGCAATGACATATCAGACAAAAGCCTTATTATTAAAATCTACAATTCTCTGAATGCTTACGATAATAGAAAAACTGCATACCGAGGAGGTGGACAAAAGACCTGAACCTTAAGGTGCAGTATATCAATGATGCAGCATACAGTTTTCCTCCAGCTCTTTAATGCTTCCTCCTTCCCCCTTTCACTATCCCAATTCTACCTTACAAATCTGCATAGACCAGAGGATTTACACTGATACAGACAGGAGTCAGAAACATAGGGAATCCAGGACAGACGATCTTTTCAGGACCTGGGAGGGGGAAGGGCAGGTGGGGTACAAAGGAGGAACTAATCATAAGGATCAGTGGGTGAAGGCAGATATCCTACAGTGTAAGATATGAAGAAGTAATAATAATTTAAAAACTATCAAGCATTTATGAGGGAGGGGCAGCAGGGAGGATGGGGAAAAATTAGGGGTCAATGTCAAGTGCTTAAATCTTAATCAAATGTTATAACAATGAGGAGGGAAGCAGAAGTACAAGTGTGTTTGGCACACAATGGATTTATGTATGGATTGTTATAAGAGTTGTATGAGCCCCCAATTTAAAAAAAAGAAACACAGTTTCTTCTGGTTTATTGAGATCTTCTTACCCCTCATTATCATGACCCCAATCCTGCCATTTAGTGCAGACTATAACAGAGTATGTGCATAGGTACAGATAAAGGATAAGAACTCAGGTCACAGGAAATCCAGCAACAGGAATGGGCGTAGTGATACCACAAATTCAGGAGGAAGATGGGGAGAGGAGAAGAGGAAGAGGGTCTGATTACATTGATCTGCATACAACCCTCATCCCCAGGGAGAAGAACAACAGATATCATGGGGGAAGAGAGAGGACAGTTGGTGTAAGATTTGAAAATAATACTAATTTATAATTTATAAATAAGTCATAAGGGTAAGGGGATGGAAAAAGAGGAGGTGTTACTTAGTGCTCAATAGGTAGTGAATGTTTAGAAAATGATGACAACATATGCACAGATATACTTGATAAAGTTGATGTGTGGGTTGCTAGAAGAGCTATTAGAACCCCCAATAAAGTGATCTTTAAATTAAAAAGAAAAGATTTACAGTCTGAGAAAACCTATACAGAATCAGTATGAGCTACATTTGATTTCATGGCAGTTGGGTTTTTACTGGCATGTGCTCTCTATCATATTTGTGTTACTGAGAAAGCTAAAGTATACAAATTTATATATGAGCATCCTTGAATCAAACGTGTGTATGTATCAGAAAAAAATCAAACAAGCTAAATGTTCTTGGAGCTTAAGAAATTCCTCCTAAAATAACCTCTTTCTTGTGGGCTCTGTAACAATTGGGAGTGAAGACTAAAAGAAGACTTCATTACCATGCACCATGTCTGAGCAGGCAGAACTGGATCACTGGTTCAATGGCAAAAATCTGTACACTCTCCTTTATATGTGTTAACAAATTGTTTTGTGTATTTATTTAACA
Organism: Nesogale talazaci; assembly: GCA_004026705.1. Lineage (NCBI taxonomy): Eukaryota > Metazoa > Chordata > Mammalia > Afrosoricida > Tenrecidae > Nesogale > Nesogale talazaci. The sequence continues at coordinate 28,352 of PVJH01006289.1, forward strand.
ATCCAGTTTTAAAGTTAATCTAATCTTCATTCCAAGGAGAAAATGATGATATTCATTCCCCACTTGTATGTCAGTTTGTCATACTGCAATGGCTTGAGTATTGCTGTGAAGCTATGTCACTGGTCTTTCAAACACCAGCAGGGTCCCCTCGCTTTTAGCTGAGCTTCCAGACTAGGAAGATATAACAGAGAACTCGGTCTCCAACTTCTGAAGAAGGGACCCCTGAGAACCCAAGAATGAATAGCTTTGAAACAATGAAAGACACTGAAAATCTTATGAATGGAGGCAGAATATTTTTTGCAATGGTGCCAGAGGATGGGGGCCTTTGGGTCAGAAGTCACTTGGGATGTTATTGCAGAGGGGCTGCTTTCTCAGAGTGGAGTTGAGGAGATGACATCAGTGGAGTAAAGTTGGTGAGTGGAGCCTCAGAATCTATTTGTGTCTGGGGCACTACTCAAGATTAGGTGAAACAGCTACATAAAATATCTGCTAAAGATAAGAACTTAGAATGTCCTGAGTACGAATCTAGGGACATTTGGAGTTATGAAAACTGAAATGGAACTCATAAATATCTTAGGAATTCATGAGCTGAAATGGACTGGCATTGGATATGTTGAATCAGAAAAAAAATTGACTTTCTGTGCTAGGAATAGCACAACCAAGAGGCATGGCATTCATTGTGAAAAAGAATACTGTAAAATTGATAGTAAACTACAGTACTGTCTGAGATGGGATTCTATGTGCCTACAAGGAAATCCAATAAATACAATGATGATTCAAATTGATGCACCAATCACAAAAGATAGTGAAAAAAGATCCTGACCAAGTATGCATTCAGAAATTGTTCAGACATGCTATCAAGGTGCATTGATAATTTTGGGTGGTTGAAATATAAAATTTAACACTAAGAGGAAAAAAAACTAAACATAAATAAATATATAAATATGTAAATACATAAATAAGGGTCAAGTGATGATTTCACAACAGTAGCAAAATTATAGTTATGATTTTAGCAAAATTATAGCTATGAAGTAGTAACAAAAAATGATTTTGTGACTGGGGATCACCACAACATGAGGAACTGTATTAAAGGATCACACTATTAGGACTGTTGAGAACCACTGTTTTAAGGGAATAGAAAGCCCCTTCGTTTTCCTGCAAAGACATTATTTCCAGCATTAGAGAACACAAAAGTGACCCTTGTAAGACAGACTGACAGACAAGTGGTAGAGAAGAAGACATGGGATCAAGGATACCATTGATGCTCTCAGGTGGATTTTGGCTGAAAGCAGAGAACATCAGAAAGATGTGTACATTTATTCCTTTTACAATGAAAATGTATTTGTCTGCATGTACCCCATCACAGTCTGGATAACCCTGGGAGAGATAGGAATTCCATAAGAGATTTGCTTCTTTATGGTGCAGAAAACTCAGGATTTGAAACACTTACTAATGGAGATCAAGGATTGCTTCCTTCAGTAGGGATTGCAAATCAATGAAAAGAAGACACAAACTCCCATGACTAGGCCAACAGGTTACATCATGATAATGGAGAAAAGGCTGAAATTGTCAAGAATTTAATCTGGGTGGTTTCCACAACCAATGGTCATGGAAGCAAAGTCAAGAGATAAATTATAATATTGCATTAGGTAGATCAATTGCACAAAATGGCTGATACTTAGTCAAACTACATGAAGGGCAGGGGATCTAGGATTAGCAGTGGATCTTAAGGAGATGACAGAAATGAGACTCCATCACTCACTTCACAGACATCATCCAAAGCAAAAAACATAGTCAATTTTACTGGCTTATTTATTTATTGGCACTGTAGGTCCTAAGTCAAACCCACTCCCATCACTTTAATTTTGACTTATCATGACCCTATATAGCGTTCCTGAGACAGTACTTCTGGACAGGAGCAGATAGCCTCATCTTACCCTCTGGGAGTGGCAGGTGACTTTGAACTGCCATCCTTTCAATTACCATGCATCATTTACATGTCAGAAGTTCAGTCTTAAAACTGGGACTCGAAATAATATAATCAATGATGAACTTCTCCACACCTGTTCTCCCGGAATGTGGTTAAGTGCAGTGCTCCATCCTGCAATCTTATTAACGTAGAGTTCCTTATTTGCATACCTACCTCCACTTCGGAGCAAAGCCTTCTTTTTATGGACTAGTTGCAATCAGGCTAATATCAAGTCCTGCTGGCTGGGGAGTTTTTCTGCTCTTGAGTAGACTTTTGAGTAGATTTTGTGCCCAGAGTCTCACTGTGGGACACAAGCCTTTCCACTCCACTTTGAAGTCCCCTTTTCCCAATCTGTATCTTCTTCAGCTTATTTGTAAGAGATACTCTATGTTCCAGATTATTGCTTTCTTTCTTATTCTACATGTAGCATTTTCTGACAGCATTCCTTGAGAAGATGGATAGGCACAGTGGCTGCATGTGTCATGGACTCAAGCATAGGCATCGCTGTGAGGCTAGAGCAGGACCAGGAAGTGATTCACAGGATCACTCTCCATCAGAACTACCTCAGTGGCCTCTAACTGCAGAAACAATTTTCAGAGGCCCGTTTGTTTATTTGGATCCACTCTCAGACTTTGGCTAAGGAGTCACTTCTTCACCTCTACAAACTTTCTGTTCAGCTAGTCTTTGAGAACCCTCAAGTACATCTCATGTTTCTCTAAAGAACACACAGGGGCTGCTGGAGTCCTAACAAATAGTGAGTGTCACTGAAGTGGGGAAGTTCTTTCCTACCATCCAAGTGGTTGCTGGGACACCTATCATGCCCATTATCCAACAGAAACTGACTTCCCCATAGACCTCTTGTTTATTTATTCAGCACACTCTATTCTCTGCCCTCCTGCCTACATCTTCCTTCCCAAAATGCTTCATCTGTGTAGAGTGGGCATAACACTACCTTTAGATGATAAAAGTACCACAATCTTAAAATAATATTGAAAACTGATTGTTGCAGCAATTACACAATTCTGTTTAGTGCAATTGATCAATGGAATGATATATCTATTAACTCCCAATCAGTTAAAAATAAATAAAATAAAATAATAAAATACTATGAGCTAGACCACCCAGGTTGACTCTTGCTCAAAATATAATCTGAAAGAAACTTGACTAAAAAAAGAAACTTGATAGTTCTTTCTATGCTGTAAATGATAAAATTAACTTGAATTTTAGATCTTGGCAAAAGCTTACAATTGTATTTTTCTTTCCTTATTATTAATACCAAAACAATCACCTTCTATTTCAATCAGGTAGGGTGATGATAATTGACATAAAAGCGCAAGAGAAAATGTTTATACATTTTTTAAAATTGTCACTCCATTTCATTCATGATTATCAATGTATAAATTACTGCCCTAAGATGAACTAAACAATAAGTTACAATGCCATGTGCCATGTATAGATAATTGGGTGAAGTTGGGCATATATTAGCTTAGTAAGCCTTATTTTTATCCATATTTAGACATGAGAATAACATGGCTTAGAGAAACTAATTTCCTTTCTTAGATAAAAGGGAATAAATAGCTATTTTATATCAGAGAATTTGGCTGCAGAATGTTGCTGTTATAAACAATTTTATATTTATGCTCACATTGATCCAACATGGATCTATGAAGCATTTTCTGTGGCAAAACACTTTGCGAGATGTGTGAGCTGGGATGCCTCTATAATTAACAGGCCTTCAAGGAGCCATTAGTCTAAAAAGTAGTGATAAAATATGTAAATATGTTAGGAAACAGACTGTGACTATTCTCCAAAGAGCAACTGATACATCACAAAATAGAGTTCTTTGCTTTCTTGATTTACATTTTCTTTCTTACACTAATTCTTACTATGCTTATATAGAATTGTATAAATGCATAACCTATTTTCCCTTCCATAATGGAAGGAAATCAAGAATGTGCTGATTCAAATATATCCACACAATTGAAGATTCCTAAATGTTCCACTTCCAAGACATGAACTAAGGAAAACACCTACACTTCCTGGAACCACATTGTGGCTAGAACGTAGATCTTTTCTCTCCTCTGCTCTTCTGACCCATGTGCTGAGTGAATGGAAGCCTGGCTTACATCAGCCTTCTGTACTGATTAATAGATCTGAGTCTTCAAAGATTGAAATGCCTAGTCTGTTTCTTAAAACCTTGTGATCTGGACAAAGCTACCTAATTAACTCTGTCCACAGTTTCATTCACATAGAACATGGTTAACAATATTTCTAATTGGTATACAAAGTTGAAGAAAGTTAATTTAGGCAAAATTTCTTAATGATGAAAAACTCTCTGCTATTGAGTAAATACAGGGATTCCACATGGGAGCAAACAGCCCCCTGTACCTCCACAGAATGGCTGCAGAGTTTGAACTGCTCAACTTATGCTTAAAGTTTAAGTCCTAATACACAGGTTCTCCAGGGCTTCTTTATAATACAACAGGTGTGTTCTTATATTTATCATTATTATAGGTCATCAAACTTTTCTGAACAGATCTCTTAAAATATATATATTTCATAGTTAAAAGTTGGTGGTATTTTATCGTAATAATAGCCCATTTTGAACTTTATTTGAATGGAAAATAATGAGTGAGTTTTTTAAAGTTCTAATTTTAAGTGTAAAATTCCTAAAGTACTATTTTTATTTATAGTTCACCAACTTATTCAGCACATGTATAACTATGTGTTTTCCCTCTGAGACCAATATAAATTATATTTTGTGGAATTTTTTCCCAATCAAAATGTTACAATTGTAAATCTAGAAAGATTGGTACTTGGGTCCGGTTCACATGTTATGCTGCTATGATTAGATGTTGCAGAGCCCCTTTGGACTCACAGCAATCTTTTGTATAACAGAGCGAAACACCACACAGTTCTGCATCATGTTCACAGTTGTTCTGATGTTGAAGTCCATTTTTGCAGTCTCTGTGTCTGTGGCAGTCATGTGCTTGGTGTCAATTTCATGACTGGGAGTATAGAGGTGGAATCTATCCTGTCAATCTGGAGATAGACAATGAGACCTGACATGGCTTTCTCTGAGAATTCCAGGAAATCTCATGATATTTCCCCCCATAGAGGTGAGAGACTAGAGACTCAGTCCCGTGAAGTCAGTCTACTGACAAGACAAGATGGTGGTATGCTGATAGATCCTGAGTCCTGGAAATGAGGAGACATGGGGAGCCCCCTGCCAGGGCTGGGGCGCTTCTACTGGATACACAAGACTCCACACCCACTGGCCTGTGATTGCACATTCTTCTTGAGTCGGAAGGAGACTTTATAGACTGGTATTGGACATATGAGCTAATATCATACTCATAACCTTGGGGTGGACTGGATTGGGATGCTTTCTCAATGTCCCTTTCTTCTTGTATATAAACTTTCCCCTTATATCCATATGTGTGTTTATGAATTGGTTTCTCTAGTCTATCTGGACTAACACAGTGTCAATCCATATTGTTGAGTGCCTTCCTCCATTTTGCTGTCCAATTCCAGTGACTCATCTCTCCTGATAAACTATTCATAGTACACGAGGTGATGTCTCAGCACTTTTGACTATAAGGCGCATTCCAGCTGAACTTCTACAAAGACAGATGTGCTTGTTCTTCTGGAAATCCATGATATTTTTGATATTCTTCACCAACACCATAATTCAAATGTATCTATTCTTCTTTACCTTCCATATTGGATGTCAAATGTCCACATGCGTATGAGTCAATTGAACATATGATGCTTGTGTTAATCCAGGGAGACTAGAGTAACAAATTTATAAACGTGAATAGATGTATAAGAAAGAGGTTTATGAGAAATCTTCCCATCCCAGTTAAGTTCAAGTCTTCAGTTCCTTAGTAACCTACAGGTTTTATATCAATTCAGAGATTCCTCTTCAGACTTATGAAACTCACTCAATGATGCTGAATGTAGGACAATTACAGGTCAGTGGATGGGAAGTCTTGCAGATCCAGCAGTGTTGTAAGCAAAATTCTACTGATGGTTCCCCCAGCTCCACTCTGGCTGTATCTGGGTAACTGCATCAGGCTTGTTGTCCATAATATCTCACAGGAAATGAACCAAGAGTGTCTTCCACCTTCAAGGAGGGAGACAGAAGTTCCCAGCATCTTCAGAGGTTTTGCCCACACAGAAACCTCATTGACCTCTCACCAGATTATGTAACTACCACAGTTTTCTCAGTAATACCATTTCTTTTCAACCCTTGAATTGGGTCTTCAAATTATATTTACTTAATAAAATGAATCATTTGATTTTTTGACTGCTGCTTTTCTGAGCACTGAATGTCGATCCAGTAAAGATAAAATCCTCAACAATTTCAGTCATTTCTCCATTTACTGTAATGCTACCTATTAATTAAACTGGAAGATTTGTTTTCTTTCTTGTTTTTTATCATTCTATTGGGGGCTCTTATAACTCTTTTGTGTGTGTGTATATATAAAATCAATTGCATTTAACACATTTGTACATATGCCCTCTTCATTTTAAAGACATTTTCTTTCTACTTGAACCCTTGGTATCAGTTCATTTCCCCCCCCCCCATCTTTATCCAACTTTCATGAGCCCTTGATAATTTATCTTTTTTCTTGGCTTATGCTGACTGCTATCTCCCTTCACCCATCCATATTTTTACATGAAATTATAATATAAAAGGAGGGCTAAAATCATTATTCTTCATCAGCAAATGTATCAAGTCCTCCTCACTTTCTGAAAGCAAAGTTGTGTTATATGCATATTGCAGGTTGCTAATAAGTACTCCTCCAACTCTGATTCTATTCTTCTTGTAATCCAGATTTTCTAATTATTTGCTTAGCATAAAGATTGAACAATATGATGATAGGATACTTCCCTTGTTTATCCATGTCTTGATTCAAATCAATATACTATTTCATTCTTCTTTTTGCACAACTGCCTCTTTATTCATGTCTAGGTTCTACATAAGCACAGCAAAGTGTTTTGTAATACCCACTCCTCTCATGGCTATCCATACATTTTTATGGTTCACGCAGACTAATACTTTTGAATCTTCAATAAAACAAAAGAAAACTTCTTTCTGGTATTCTCATCTACTTTCAGCCAAGATCCCTATGGTGTCAGCAATGATTTTCCTTACTTCAGTTCCTCTTCTGAATCTGTCTTGATTCTATGGCAGTTCTCAATCAATATACTGTTGCAACTGTTGCTGAATAATCTTCACAAACATTATACTTATGTGTGATATTAATAATTTGTGTATTTCGTTGGGTCACTTTCTTTAGAAGAAATAAAAGATGTATCTCTTCCAGGAAGTTGGCCAGGTAACTGTAAGAGCTAGAATAGATGTGTGTTTTCAGTGCTTAATCATTTTGTTGAAACATTTCATTTGGTAGTCCATCAATTCCTGGAGCCTTGTTTTTAATTGTCTTCAGTGCACCTTGAACTTCTTCCAGCACCATTGGTTCTTGTTCATATAATAACTGCACAAGTGGTAGAATGTCAATTAACTCTTATTGACACAGTGGCTGTGTGTATCCTTTCCATATACTTTTTTTCTTTCTTTCTGTCCTTTTAAGTCATTTATTGGAAGTTAATACATATATCATAGCATTCAATAGTTTAATCTCATCTTTCAATATTTTACCCATACTATCAATATAAACACCTGAAGCTTGATTTTTTTATTCAGTACTTTCATTTTAAAATATGTTGATTGCATTCTTTCTTTTTGGTTTTCTACTTCAAAATCTTTGCATATTTTAGTACAAGTTTTGCTTTGTCTTCTCCAGTTGTCCTTTACATTTTCTGTTCAGCTCTTTGACTTCAATATTTCTTCCAGTTGTCTTTGCTACTCTACAATTTAGAACAAGGTTCAGAATCTGTTTTGATATTCACTTTGATCTTTTCTTTCCTTTCTGTCTTGTTAATGAATATTGTTTTCTTCATGTATGAGGATATTCACGACATCCCACAGCTTGTAAGAGCTTCTGTCATTCATGTTTATTGTATCAAATCTGTTCTTGAGATGTTCTTGAAATTAATGTGGAATATATTCAGGCCATATTTTGCTTCTTATAAACTTTTTATAAGTTTACTCAATTTCAGTCTGAGTTTCCATATGAATATTTGATTATCTGTTCCACAGTTGGCTCCTGGTCTGTTTCTCACTACTGATAAGAGCTTCTTCATCATCTCTTCATACATATATAGTACATTTGATTTTTGTGTATTGTATTTGGAGGTCACTGATTGTGTTGCTGACAAATGTATTTGAGACTCAGAAATAGTTTATTTTCCAAACTTCTTTTTTTTTTGGGGGGGGGGGGCATCACTGCCTCTGGTAGTCATAGACGCTACACAGTGCTGCTCCTGAGAGCCCCCACTGGATTTGAACTGCCAAGCCCATGGGCCGCAGTCCCGCATTCAACCATTTATGCCACTGGGGCTCAGCCCTCCAAAATTTTTTCATACAAGTTCCAGATTTATTTCCGTCACCTTTCCTATATTTTCCAACTGTTATTTTCCCTCTTTCCAATCTTTGCATTTAAATTATTATTAATTATAATGCATCTAGTTTAAACTTTTAATCAATTTTACACCGAAACTGGTGGAATTTCTCAATCTGAAGCACTAGCTTTAGTTGTTGATGCATACATTTGAATAATTATTGCATCTGTTTTATATCCATGCACGTGGATAGATATTATCCTATCACACAAAGCCTTGAGCTTCTAGATTGATCATAAAATGCCTTTTGCCAATGAATGTGATGTCATTACCCCTGAATCTCTCATTCGGGAAAAATAAATTACATTATTTTCTGATTAGACATGATTAGTACCATTCTATTACAGCTCACTAATATTAATGTTTTGAATTTCATTATTCACAATTTAGATTTTCTTATATTCATATGTCATACATTTCAAGTTACAATTATTAATAGCTGTGTGCAACTGTTTCTTTTCTCTTTGAGTCATACTCCAGCAGTACATAGAGGTCCCAAAGGCTTTACGAACATAGCCATTATTCCATTTTGTCATCAATTCCACTTTACCACGCCAGTTCCTCCTCAGTCATATTTTGTGTGTCTTTTGACCTGAGATGCTTGTCTGGCACTATCTTTGACAATGTTCTGCTTCTCTTCATGAGGTTTTCAAATTTTGGAAATCTTTTGATGCTTTCTACACAGTTTTCAGTATCTGGTTTAGGCATGATTCTCTAAAGAAACAAAACCAGGACACTTATGAATATATATGTTTATATATTCATATATATATTATGTATATGTAGAAATGGATGATAAATGGAATTATACAGTACAAAGGAATATAGCATCTAATTGGTGTACACAGTAGTAGAGGGGGCTCAGTCCAAATCACTTCAGTGGAACAGTTCTTCAACTGGAAGTCCTTCAACCTGTGAGGGCTTCTGGGTTCAAGATCAAGGAAGCAGACAGCTGAGTCATTTGTAGGGGAATACAGGCAGTCCGTCCACAGGCAGCAAATAGCAGTGTGAGTCACCAACAGCTCAGGGGTCTTTCAAAATAGACTGAGGTGGAATATTGAATTCAAGCAAAGCAGACCACAGAATCCGCCATCCTCAAGTTCATGGATGTATAAAGCAGCAGTGTGGTGAAATAAGTCTCAAAGGAACTTCAAGCTATAGCAACATGATTCATGGGTTGGCTGCCCCACAGCTGTGAAGCTCACAAGTTGAGGCAGACAACTAGCACAGATTACCAGAGAGTAAGAGAGTGAGGGGGAGGGTGGGCCTTGTTGAGTCATTTAGCTTTTTGTTCTCCAATCCAATGGTGACATTATTAATCCCACTTGTTCCTATTGACCAAGTTGACACAATACACCTAACTTTCACAGTGGCGGCCTTCTCTGACTTGGACGGTTCATTCCTTCTCTGTAGATTGCCTTTAGTCTAGGAACTTTGCTGAAACATGTTTACTTTGGATGACACTGTTAGTATTTGGAATATCAGGGACTTGACTTCCAGGAGAAGAGCAACACACATATATCACCACAGATTCTCAAATTCACAGATGATGTGGTGATAGTTTACACATTTATTCCAACAAAATATGCTTAAAGTTGTCTGTGTGAATATTGCAGGCTTATATCCAAGTTCTTTCAGTAATATAGTTGTGTTAGCCTCATTGGGATACTTTGAAAACAGAAAGTAATGAGGGGAAGAGTGTGTTCCATCCAATAATTTGTCTTCTGAAAACATTGGCTGAGCAGCTAAATTTAAGGCAAAATACGTCATCTCAGAAGTTTCTGATGGTTTTTAGAATTCCAGAGGGTGGTATTGTTATATTTTCTCCAAGGAAATTGGTGGATCATAGGGTCTTATTATGAAGAAATGCTCAGAAAGTTAAAAAGGCATTGATTAGAAAAAGGTAAAAAAAATCATGTGAGGGATTGTTTTTCAGACATTTTTCTTCCAAAATCTCAAAGAACTAAGGAAATACAATTTACAACCTCCAGGGTGTTTCAGAATACTGTTTTGACTTGGTGCAAATTGAAGAAGGCAGGATTTAGGTAGAATTAGATGAAAACACTGGATTCTTCAAGGGTAAATACATATATATAGACCATATGTTTAGAACCACTAAAGCCACACTTTGGTGTATTTGTTTAATAAAGGCTTCCATGAATTTTGTGGCAAAATATGTTTACAAATCCATGTATAACTACAGGCAAATTACCTATAATGCATTATCAAGTATTAATTAGCTAGTGCAAGTTATTCATGTCTATATAGGTTGAAGCTGTGGCAAAAAAGGTGCCAAGAAATCACAGGAGAGGATAGACCTATGAGGCATTTTTTGATGCTCATGTTTCCTTTGTAAAACAGAATTCACTTTCTTGCCTTAGTTGCTTATTTATCCTACTTATAAGCCTGCTTCTAACTCTGTGGGCTCTGTTTGATGAGGGCAACAACTCAATTTATTCATATTTATTAATGAAGCACCCAGAAGTACAGAAACATAAGATAATATTTATAACCTATACAATTATTTAACTGATGATGTTTTAAAATCGAGTTTATGTTAAGGAGCATAGGAAGGAGAAGAATGCTTCAATTCAGTTGTGGTAGCAATTGTACAATACTGCTTGAAGTGATTGAACTATGGAATGATATAATATCAGTGTGTACTCCGGAGAAAATTGGTTGAACAAAAAAACAGAAAGAAAGAAAGAGTGGACTATGATAAAACCCAAACAAAAGCCTTTTCAGTCAATCATATTCTAACTCATAGTAAGAATACAGAATTTTTATCATATAAGTAAATATGTGAGTCGCCTTAACCTTTTGTAATAAGGGGAAAACCTTGCCTAACACAAAGTTACTCCATCTATCTCCTCATTCAGTTTGAATCAAAACTCAATTTTAAAGTTGCTATCTTGGCAGTCGTGATGCAAAGTAACAACAACAACGACAGAAAGGATAAATAAATGAGATGCTGCTTTGCTCTAGTAGATAAAATCATAATCCAAGGTAACTTTCAGATGAGGTTACAGCTTGTTACAACAGCAGTGTGCCACCGTCTAGGAAGGAGAAAAATATGTGAAGAATATTTATTCCCCCCTTCTATATCAGTGACAAGGTCAAAAGAAGAAGTCTGTTTAGTCTATGAAAATATACCACCGTTTAACGAATCCTATTATTAGGCACAGTGGAAGCTCCATCTCGGAGAAGCCTCCCGTACTGAGGGTAATTATCACAATGCAGCATGCTAATTGCTTTTCGATCTGTCGGCTATCCTTTCACTGCGTCTTGGAGAGTGCCGCTGGGTTGTACCTACACGACTCTTTAATGAGATTGGCCTTTATCAAAGGACAGCAACATCTCTGGGTCTCCAATCAATATGAAAGCATTATGCCAGGCTTGAAAGTTTGCAAACATCATGGTCGCTAGCCTTTTTACCCAAGTACTTCCTGTATATTGGATGATAATTCCTGGAAACTACCAGATTTCCAAGAATATTAATAATCAATATGAAAAAATGCAAAAACCATGAGCAAAAGCCAGCTAGGATCTTCTTCCTAAATTAAGCATCTCAATGTAAATGCAGTCAGACTTAAAATGATGGCTATGTAGAATTTCTGGAATATGACATTTTTCCATAATTTTGAAGATATTGCAGACCACCTGGCTTCTTGATTAAAATAGCATGGAATTATTTGCATTATTTAGCCTATCAAAAATATTAAAATGCAAAAGTCACTTCACTGGGGGGGGCTGTTTCCCACTTTAATCCTGGTGCACGTAAATAGTGATCACAGGAGTCTTCAGAGATTCTTGGGCTCACTTCACAAAATTGTTCCCTATGAGGGTTGTGAAAGGTATGTCCTCAGGGCATCCCTTTTTTGGGTCTCTGGAATTATTGTGATAGATCAATTCCAATATAGCAATTTCCCTAAGCTTTTGGATGCCGTCTTCTACAGTGTGGCAAGGTAGGTCAGGTACCTCAAGTTGATCTAATCTAGGCAACCTGGCAACCTGGCAACCCATGCTTCAGTGACCCAACCAAGTTAGCAATCAGATCCTCTCTTAATCTCTAATGCTGAGATATTGAAGGGAGAATCTGTGCTGAGGGTCCTCATACCAAGAAATTCAGACTTGCTTAATGTTACAGTCCTTAAACTGGTATCCCCCACCCTCAATAACCACTGCCAGGGATATTACCCAGATTTTTGCTTGTACATATCTGAAAATTCAAGAAAATTTTTAGGAATATAGTGCACTTCTTCCTGAGTCATCATCTGAACCTCAGCTTAAGGAATTTCCAAGACTTAATTCTATTTACAGGCGTGGCAGTCACTGATCTATGATAATTTCAGCACTGGGAGTGTAGGGGTGGAGCCTAACCTGTCAATCTGGAGATAGCCAATGAGACTTCTCTGTGGGTATGACCTTCTCCTGAGATTTCTGAGAAGTCTCACAGTATTTTCCAATTGGATGTCAGAGACTATTACTCAGTTCCTTGGAGAAACACTAGGGACAAGACACAAGGTTCAGATTCTGGGGGAGACACTCTACTAACAAGACAAGATGGCAGCACAAATCTTGAGTCCTAGGAACTGGAGGAGCTGAAGGAAAAGCCATTCGGGTCTACCCTGAGGGAAAAAGACCTCTGAAGCCAGAAAAGCCACAGAGAGACCCTTGCTAGGGCTGAGATGCTTCTACCGCCACTAGATACACAAGACTCTGCACCCACTGGCCTGATTGTCAGTGTGATTGTCCTGGTGTCATTGCACATTCTTTGTGAGTCGGAAGGAGACTTAATCACAGGTATCAGACATATGGGCTAAGATTGGACTTGTGATCTTGGACCGGACTGGGTTGTGATGCTTTCTCAATGTTCCATTCCTCTTATATCCACATACATGTTTATGAATTTCTTTATCTCATCTACCCAGACTAACATACAGGTCTAGATGAAATAGTGGGTGGTGAGGGTGTTACCTTGGGTCTCTTTGCAATGTCTTGTAAGGCAGCTTCTCTCCAAGCAATGCTATAGATGAAACCCCATCTGGAATTTCAGCTTGAACAGTTTAGTTAATTTGCTCATATGTGGGTTCTTTAATTGATAATTGGTTAAGCTCCTCAGGTGGGAGGGGTGGATTTATTGACTGTGGTGGATCAATCAACTCTAGGGACTCAATATCCTCCTCTTGTGAATCATCAGCCCATATGTTTCCATCTGATGTTTCAAGGTCCCAATTCTTTCTGATAAATGTCCTTACTTTAATTTCAGACACTGTTCTAGACCTCCATTTCAGTTTACACCGTAATTCAGCTACTCCTACGATGAGACTCTGGATTTGGTTTTTGGCAATGTCCACTCTTACTAGAGGAGAGAAGACTCTCCTTTGTAGCACATGCAGAAGCTAGTAGGTCTGCTATTCGTCACTTGAGATGTGGGTCTCAGATTATCCTTTTCCTTGACCACATTTTCTGTTATAAGGAGGACCAGCCAACCAGTTACCATAAAATTGTTATGCTGATGAAACTGCTGGAAAATATCAAATGTGCAATCGCCCGAAGTCTCTCTTTCACCAGCACTTCACTGATTGGTGGTGATTCTATGGATATTAACTTTGCTACTTCACTCCATGGATTAACACCACCCATTCTAATAAAAGTGGAAGATTTATGTATGCCTTTCTAAAGTGACCAGACGTCCCACTTTTTAAAAAACAATTTAACAACATCCCATGGCATTTTAAAATTAAAATAAATATATTACCACACTATTTTGTATTTTATGAAAAGGTTTTTTTGCTCCATATAGACCAACTTTTTAATCAAGAATCCCCGGACAATGGTGTCCTGCTCAAAATCTGGTCACTTTGCTTTAGGGGTAGAGGTAGCTTTAACAGTGCTATTAAGCCTAATCACACTGGAGAGCCAATTTGAGAAGTCCATATTTATGATTTTCTTTCTCTAGGTACCAATTGTGTTAGACCAGGTTCTCTAGAGAAACAAAACCAGGATACTTATGAATAGATAGACCCTGAAGAAAAGTAGCAGCTAAATAGTCTGTATAGCAGTACAGAGAACTCAGTTTAACTCACTTTTTCAGAATAGTTAATACACGATTAGTCCTTCAACTCACATGGGACAATGGATCCAAGGTCAAGGAAGCAGACAGCTGAGTCTTTGTAGGGGACTATAGGCTGGCTGGCAACAACAGGCAACAACAGCAGGGCAGGTCACCAACAGTTCACAAGAGAACAGGATCTAACAGTCCCCAGCTTACCTGATGTATATACAGTGTGGTGGTGGTGCAGCAGGTCTCAAAGGAAATTCAAGTTCTATGACATGACCCACAGGTTAGCAGCCCCACAGGTAGTGTATCTCACAAGCTGATGCAGGGAACTAGCAGGTGCAAGCTGGTCTGATCACCAGAGAGCAAAGAAGGGCGGTAGGGTGCTTGCTAAGCCATTTCCTTTTTGCCTTCCAGTCCATCTGAGACCTTATTAATTCCACATGTCCCAATCAGCCAGGTTGGCACAATAGACATACCTATCACAGGTGATGAGACTTCATTTCATAAACTTTAATTTGTTATCAAGAGTGAATAGCCCCAAGAAAAGTACATAAAGTTGGTAGGGGGCAGCTGAAACCTGTTTTGATGATTCTGCTTGCATTTGAAATACCAGTGGATAATTTTAGTTACTTCATTTTCAGATATGCTGTGTTCTTCATATTTCATTCTCTAACTCTGTGTCTTTTCACATTCCACCGTAAGATTTGACTTTGTCATCTTGAGCTACTCCTTGAAATTTGTCATTCAGGTATTTGACTTCATCCTTTTTCCATTTCTTTAAGATACTCTGCAATAAAAAGCAAATCTCAGCATCTCTTCTGACATGCACTTTGACCCTTTTGTTCTTTCCTATCTTTTTAAGGATCTTCCATTTTCTTCATGAATGACTTCCTCCCACAATTCATCCACTTTCAGCCCCAGCTGAATTTTAGCTTCTGATTTTGAGCTTCTCTTCTGGAAGATATTGTCAATTTAATTTCTGTGTATTCCATATGGAGAAATCTATGTGAATAAAAACCTGTGTGCTGTTGAAAAATGTATTTTCTCTGAACAAGTCATTGTTCTTTCAAAATTCTATCATATGGTATTCAGTTTCATTTCTTTTTTATCTTAGATTTTATTTATTTATTTTTAAGTTTAATAAATCAGCTCTTATAGCAATACATGCATCAATTGTATCAAGCATTTTGTACATATATTGCCATCATCATTTACATTTTTTTTCCTTTTTGAGCCTTGGTATCAGCTCTCCCTCCCCCTTTCCCCCTGCAACCTCATGGATTCCCGATACATTAAAATTATTATTATTTTCATATCAAATACCACCCACTGTCTCCCTTTGTCCAAGTTACTTTATCTCAACCCAGGTTGGAGGTAGTGGTGTTTATAAGTTGGTCATTGTAGTTGGTTCACCATTTCAACCCCCTTCTCCACCCATCTTCTCCCAAGTCTCATGATATTGCTATTCTTATTGCTTTTCCCAAGAGGTTTATCTGCCTGGATTCCATGTGTTGAGAGCTCTTATCTGGATTAGTGTACATGCTCTGGTCTAGTGAGTTTGTAAGATAGAACTGAGGGCTTGGTAGTGGAAGGGAGGGAGCTTTAAAGCACTAAAGTGATGTGTGCTCTGTTGATGCTGTGTTGCTTCCTGGCTGCCTCAGTCTTTCTTGTGACCCTTTTGTGAGGGAATGTCAAATTATTTACAGATGGGCTTTGGGTCTCCACTCTGACCCCCATCATTTGCATCAATATATTTGTTTCTTTGGGGTCTGCTGATACCTGATACTTTATTCCTTTATACCACATGTTCACACAGATGAGTATGCTTCCTCTGTGTTGGATTTGTTGTTCTCTGCTAGATGGCCACTTGTTTAACTTCAAGCCTTTAATACATCAGATGCTATAAATTTTAATAGCCAGGCACCAAAAGCTTTCTTCACCATGTTTGCTTATGCACACATTTGATTTCATATTGAGAATGTTAACATCATAGAATGCTAGATTTTTAGAATTATTTTTGCACTTAGGGAGTACTTGAGTAGAGATCCAAATCCTGTCTTCATTTCTAACTCCAATGCCATATTTGGTAACTACTGTTCCTTCATCTTTGTTTATAACTTTTCATTGCAATAGGCAATAATGATCAATGCATTTTATTATATATTTGATCAATCTCTGACTTGCAACATAAGAATAATTCTTCAATATCGCCATCATTCATTTTTGATTGCTGCATACATTTGAATAATATGTATTTACCTCTTTGAAGGGAGATATACATAAATCTTGTCTCAGTGAGCAATGTGCTTTAATATTGATTTTGAAATGACCTCTTTGACAAGAATGCCATGATATTCCTCTAGATTATGTTAATCCCAGCATGGCAAATTACATGAATTTCTTATTTAAAATGGCCAATACCAGTCCATTTCAAACAATAATGCCTGGAATATTGATTTTATGTGTCTCATTTCATTTTTGAGTTATGTACAATTTTCTTGAAATCATACTTCACACATTCCAAGTCCCAATCATCAGCAGCTCTTTCTCTTTACCAAGGGTCCTGCCCCATCATCAAGTGAGAATCCAGTGACAGCTTCTAGTAGGTTTTTCTCCATGCAATCATAATGATCGACTCTACCCAGGTTAATCAGCTACTTTTCAGCCACATTTCCTCTGTTTTCTAACCCAAGGGGTCCATCCTTGGACAACACTCTTATTTCATTAATTATGCCTTCATACTGACAATGTTTCAAATCTGTGCATGAGGTTTTCAGAAGCTTCAACCTCAGAAGTGTCCAACTTATTTCTTCTTCACTGTCTTATCTAGAAGCTCCACTGAAACTTGTTCACTTTGAATGATTCTGTTGGCATTTGAAATACCCGTGGCACAGCCTCAAGCATCGTAGCACACACAAGTCACCACAGTATGACAAATTGACAGAAAAGTGGTGGAGATAATGAGTGGTATGCATATATGCACATATATAGCTAGATTGATGTATACACATTGTTTTTTCTTGTCCTTTTGCTAAAAATTTCCCAAACAAATTTATTTTCGATTCAATAATTCATGTGCATTTTGATTTATGTGGTTAATTAAAATTGCCCCTAGTTTATCATCATTCTTTCTATATCTTTCCTGTATTTACCATTTATATTCATTCTTCTTTTGGATCCTGGTCGGAGTTCTGATCTTCAGCCATAAACAAGTGCTATCCTCTGACCTCATTAGGTTTTGTTGTTCTACAAAGTGAGTATCTCCCAGGAAGTATTCTTATTGTTCACTCTTTAGCTCTGCTATTGATTGGCTGAAAGTTGAGCCTCAGGAGATGGTTTAAAATATTAAAGGGAAATGAAGGGTTTCTACCCATGACTAAAATAACAGTAAACCTACCCATTGTTCACAGTTTATTCTACATTATGTTCAAACTATATCCAGCATTTTATCTAGGACACACTACACCATTCTTTTTGTAGGAACTACGATAGGAAAACTTACATCAATATAACAAGTAGTATTTTACTATCCAGAGGATTCCCTATGGTTGTTTTAGTTTTGTTGTTCATTTTTCTTGCATTGTGTACAGTACTTGCTATAGTGATTGACTGTGTCAGCAGGGCACCATCTAGTTCTTCATGTGTCAGACGTCTGAAAATTGGGATTTCTGTGATCTCTAAGTTCTAAGACTACATTTTCATAGTGTTCTTTCCAAGCAGATAGCCTTCTCCATCTTCCCAGTTTTTCTTACCCTGGATGTTTCACTGATATTTGTTCACCGTGTGTAACCCTGTTAGTATATAAGACTGAAATGGTATATAAAGTGCTATGGTACATGGTTAAAAAAAATCTAGTTTATTGAAGTATAAATTAAAATAAATAATAAACAAAGAAATTACTGGTACTGAAGAAGAAAGACTACCCTTTAATAGAATAACAAGGTATTATTTTCCTTTAAAAATTATAGAAATAAGCTGACAAGAAAAACATGATTCTGAATATTTGTTATACTTTTGTTCAAATATCAAAAATATTCAAGCCTACCTGGAATTATAAAAATGGCAATCACTTTAGCTATAAGCTTATGTGATATAAATTTATTCCAGGAGAACTAACACTTATCTTTATATTTCATTGAAAATATTAAGTTAATGGCAACAATTCACAGAATTCAATGAGAAAAACATTTTTTTTAAATTCTACGATTCATTGTTCTAATCATGCTACTATGTATTATGGTCTTCCAAGGTATTCAGAAGGTACTTTTTAGTAGTGAAAGTAGTATGAAGGTATTGCCTACATACATAAAACTATGAATAATAATTTTACAGGATATGCATTTTCATAAATGAAGCATACCTACAACTGAATCCCAAAGGGAAAATAGTATATCTCATTATTTCTGAATTCTCCCTTATATCTGCTCATACTGATTTGCTGCAATTTGTCTAAAAATCATCATCCATTCCCTTACCACAAGGAAAAAGCAAAACAATCTAATAACAGAGAAATTTTTTGTCTCATCTTTAATTGCATGTAACTGAGCTCATCCTTTTCAATTCATTTCAGAATTAAAACTCTGTACTCTGTGTTTCTCAGTGTGAGATATCTATTCATAGCATTCCACTCGATTATAGTTAGCTCAATGGTACCACTCTGTAGGATCCAAAGACTTGAATAAGTCACAATTCATCTATGTTTTTCTCCTGAAGTCACAGTTCACCTTGCTTCTTTCTACTTTCTATACATTTTTGTAGTTTTTTAATGAATCAAATCTTGTTGTTCTGACCTTACTGTATTTTATTTTAATAAGTATGCTATGAGCACACAGAAAACAGGAGTTATGGTGCTGTGTGCATGAGTAATTTAGCTTTAGTAAATACTGATAGTAAGCTTTCTAGAATGACTTTACCATTCATATTCTGACAAGTGTGATAGGAAAGATACAGTGGCACCATATCCTACCAGTGCAAAGAATTACCTGTTATTTTCAGTTAGCCATTCTAGTGAGATGTGTCTAAGTAATTCAGTGGCAATTCCCTAATGATTAACTCAAAAGAAATAGAGGCTTGAAAAGTATTGTTTCAATGAAATTTGTACAGGCACTACTGCTGAACACAATACCCCACAACTTCTAAATACTTTAGGCTCTATTTGTAAAACAAAGCTAATGTTTATTAGATAGGGCTATTTATGAAAAAAAAATAGGTAGAAAGGAATAAAGCTATATAAAGTAAATGGAATAAATTAATATAAAGCAGTATAATGTCCAGCACACTAAAAATGCTTAGTAAGTATATGTCTTAACCTGAGTTTCCAGAGCGATAAATCTAGTGAAGTTTGCATATGTTCATCTATAGAGAGGTTTTTATTAATGGCTCATAAAATTGTAGAAACAAGTAAGTTTTAAGTCCAAGAGAACTCAAAGTCCCTCAGTCATTTGCTCCAGACTCATATAACTACATGGAGTGATGAACCAAAGATTGTCAACAGGAAGATGACAAATTCTGGCAGTGGTGGAAAATGAATTCAAGTGCAGAAGATCAGATGGAAGAACATTTGTGCAAGTTTGAAGAATTAGAGGTCAATGCATCAAATGCAAAATTCTATCCAGAAAACAGCTCTTACCTTTGCTATTGTGACTGCTAATGGAATCGCACAACTTCCTCAAAGAGTTTTCACAACGGTTTGTTACTCGGTCTTAATTAAAAACCACTGAGAATCCTGACCTAGCCAGGCTGACAGAAAGCCCCAATTATCATAAGACTTTATTACTTTTATATAAAATACTTCCTTGAATTAAAAAGAACAACTATGAAAGAAGATCTTGAGCTTTGGTTATTTGATGTACACAATGCACCGTAAAACATTTTAATATTGTTAGGTGCCATCTAGGCGGTTCCCACCCACAGTGATCTTACCCACAATGAAAGGAAACACTGCCTGGTCTTGTACCCTCTTCAAAGTTGTTCCTGCTTGAGGGCAATGCTTCAGCCACTGTGTGCCATGCTACCTACTGGAGCATCTTCCCCTCTCTCATTGTCCAAACAGTGATGTCCTTCTCCAGGTTCTGGGCTCTCCTGAAAATATATCCAAAGAATGTCAAAGTCTCACTAACTTTGCTTCTAAAGAGCACTATGATTGGTTTGTCCTTTAAGCAGTCTAAGGCATTTTCAATATTCTTCTCTAGCACCAGAATTCCAAGGCATCAATTCTTTCTCTGTCTCTTTTATTAATGTCCAACTTTCACATCATATGAGGCCATTAAAAAAATTCGATAGCTTCAGCAAGGTACAGCTTAGTCCTCAAACAAACATCCTTGATTTTTCACATGCTAAAGCGGTCCTGTGCAGCAGAATTTGCCTAATACAACATGTCTCTTGAATCTTGCTTCTAGAGCATTGATTGTATATTCACCAAGACAAGACATTGACAGCTTCAATCTTTCCTCCATTTATCAGGATGTTACATATTGATTCTGTTTTGAGGATTTTTGTTTCTCTTTACATTGAGTGATAAATTGTGCTAAAAGTTGCAATCCCGGATCTCCATCAAGTGCTTCTTGTCCTTGCTTTCAGCAAGCAGATTTGTGTCATCTGAATATCATCAGTTGTAAATAAACCTTCTTCCAATCCTGGTGCCATATTCCTCCTATAATCCAGCTTCTCTGATGCTTTGCTCCACACACAGAGTGAATAAGTATGGTGAGAGGTTACAACCAACCCTATGACACACCTTTCCTGATTTTTAAAACGTAGTGTATTCCTTTTTATTTTCTTTTGTTTTGGGGTTGCAACACTGCCCTCTGGTGGTGGGAGTAGGAGGTCCAACATAGCTGCTGGATTTGAACTTCAAACGTAGTGGGCCATAGTCCTGCGTACAACCGCTCTGCCACTGGGACTCAGCCCAGTGTATTCCCTTTTTTTTTTTTCACCATTTTTGAGCAACCTCTCTTGATCCTTGTATGTTTTCCAAATGATCTAATGAAGAGTTCTGGAATTCCCTTTTTTCTTACAACTAGCTACATTTTATTGGGATTCACCTTTCAGGTATTCCGTTTTGGAGCTGAGCATTATCTAGCATAAGTCATGATCATCTTCATTTCAAATCATCCTCTGACTCCTCTTTCAACTGCAGACCTTTTTCCTATTGATATCCTATTACACCTGCTATTGGATTATCTCCAGCAAAAGACCCTCCTTCTTTGGCAATTGGTCATACTGTGATGCCCTGGGTCTTGCTGTGATATAGAAGACTGTATTCCTGCTATCCAATGCCAACAGTGTCACCCAAAGTAAACAGGCTTCAGCAGAGCTCCCAGACTAAGAACAGACAACAAAGGACTCAGCTGCCCACTTCATAAAATGGAAACACCGCAAGCCTTATGCATAGTTTAAAATACATGGCCAAAATATAATATTGCTTGACACCATATTTTATGTATTTTCAACAATTTTTGGAAAGTAATGTATGTATTTTATAATTCCATATTTCAACCAGGCAATCATATCACAGAGAATTGTATGATAATCCTAACATCCATTTTATAGCATTCCTCCTGCCCCGTGGTAAAAGGAGGAAAAAAGCCATTAAGATGACTTATGAGATCATAATCTGTTCTAGTGTTTCCTCCTCTCTGCTGTGTTCATCAGTTACTCTGAAATCTCCTTTCCTTTCTAATCTTCACTTTGCCCAGCTCTGGATTCCCTATATATCCTGTATCTAGTATAATCATTATGTATCCACTCCTCCTTTACATATCAATGGGGAGCCACAACAGAAAACAATAAAAAACAAATTCCCACTAAGGCGATAAGAAGAAAAACATAATGCCATACAGATGAAAATACTAATAATGAGCAAGATGAGAAACCCCCCCACCCCCAGCCCAAACCATAATCAAAGAGCTGGGGAAGAAATTTCTCCCAAGGAACCAGTAAGAGATGCTTGCACCCAGAACAAATCCAGGTCCTGTCTTTAAGATAGTCAACTGGCCAAGTGTTGAGTCTGAAGCAGCATAATAAATATTACCATGTTCTCTATCAGATAGTAAGGCTGGTGACGACTCTTGTCTGTGGTTAGAGTGGGTCTGCCAGTGCCTCAGCCTGACTGGATACTCTGTTATCACCCCCCATAGACCTCCACAAATTGAGTGTTCATGATTTTGCTCAGATGCTTTTCTCCTCACTGCATTCGAGTTATGTAATTGTCATCCTTGGATCACACAAGCTCGTGTGGTTCTTCCATGAGGACTTAGTTGACTCCTCAGTTAGATGACTGCTTATTTGAATACAGGCTTTTGAGACCCTAGACCTGATTCCAACTGATATCTGGGCACCATCTGCTATCCTCACCACACTTTGAGGTAGCACGTTTATTGTCAGTGATTAACTCATGAAGGTGAATAGCAAGCAGGCTCATAATGTGAGAACTGATTGCTCTTAAGGTGAGGCAAAGATTTAATGAGAACAGCAACTGATTCTTGAATTGATATCGTCATTTTTTAATTAATTTGCTGAAATGTGGGCACTAATACATATGTCATATCTGTCCATATATCAATCATGTCAAACATAATTGTGCAACTTCTTTCATCCTCATCCATATTTTCCAAAACATTTATTTCCTTTGAGCTACACTCCAAGCCGAATAAAAGAGAAGAGCCATCACAGGGCAGCTGGACTAATGTATGTCTTAAAACAGCACATGGGGTATTGATGTACCAAGTTCTGGTTTGTTCACCAACCAACAGTACACCGCTCTTGGAGCATCTGTCTTCTACTTTGGGCATCACATATTTTTTGGTTTAAGTCCTCAGGTAGCACATGCCTCTGAGGTAGAGTTCAGTTCACCCAGAAGAGTTTCCATTTGGAGTTTCAGCAATGCAGCCTCTGTGGTAGTGTGTGTACACGAAAGAAAAGGATTCAGCATTACAATGTTCTGTGGCACACAACCTGGGCTATTGTGATTCTCACAGATGCCCCCAGGTCAGTTCTGCCTTCACTAAAGATCCTTCCTAGCTAATGATTTCAAGAACATCCTCCATCTCTTCTCCTCCCCTCTGGAGGTCAGCCCTCCCTCCCACAACACCACCCAAGCTAGACACATGCATGCACCTGTTTGTCCAAATTAAAGGATTTCCACTCCCCTTCCTGTGCTAATCCTCCCATCAATGAGTTTCATCCTCCCAACAGAATCTCCTTCCTCTCCAAGGGACTTCACCCCAGGTCAACATGTCTACCACTCAGCAGGCAATCCTTCATTCCCTCCCCTGCCATTTGATTTCAGCTCTTGGAAGGTGTTCTCTGGCCAATTGACCTGTACGATACTTCCCTGGAGCTGATGATGTATGTTTCATGGGCCTGGTCCACCTATTTACCAGCCAGAAGACTGGATGCCCTACACTCTTGCATTTGTGACCCCACTGCTGTTTGTTGCTACCAGAGTGAACTCGTCCATTAGTGTCTTTTGGTGCTTGACTAACTTCACTCAGCATAATGTCTTTCAGATGCCCCCACTAGTTGAAGTGTTTCTTGGTTTTATCACTGTTTTTAAGGAATTCGTGGTATTGCATTATGGTTATGTACTGAAGCTGATTTTTTTTTATCCACTTGTCTACTGATGGGAATTTAGGCTGTTTTCAAGCTTTTTGCTATTGTGAACTGTGCTATGATGAATAGGGGATCAAGCATCTGTTCATGATCATTGGGGTATATGACCAGTAATGGTATTGCTGGGTCATGTGGTAGTTAAATTTCCATCTATGTTAGGTTTAGCCATATACTTTCCACAGTGTCTGTACAATCCTCCAGCAGGCAATGAGAGTTCCTAACCCACCATACCTTCTCCAAAATATTTTTCTTCTCGGTTTTGTTGTTTCTTTTGATTGAGCCAAAGTGATAGAAGTTAGGTGCCATATCATTGTTGTTTTGACTTACATTCCTGCATGGCTAATGTCCTGGAAATTTTCCTCATGAAATCATTGGTTAAAGTAAATTTCCTAATCATTTTTTAAAATAGTAAGATTATAATAACATGTGTGTTGCAACACACACACACACATATATGACTGTTGAAATTTCACTTTAAAGCAACATAGTAACCAATTCACAAAATACACTGAACATGATGCTTAAAAGACAGTACCAATCTCACTATTACATGAAAACTTAAATATTAACACAAGAGCACATTAATGATTACCTATAGGTCTTCCTGTGGTGTGTACATTGTCTTCATTATAAGTTTGACCTAATTGTTTACTGACTCTATAATATTTGGAACACACTATGAAAATGAAATATTATTAAGTTTACATTGATTTTAAAACTATTTAGTGAATAATAAATATTTCAAGTGAACTTTATTTGTGTGGTTAAATATACAAGAAATTTACTTAGATTAAAAGAATCACAAAAAAGCAAAAATTTGTATATGTTTTATAGTCAATTGTAATAAAATTGTTTACATTAAACTGTTTGCATTCAATTAAAATATATTTCATTAGTTCAATAGTGAAACCTGTTTTGAAAGAGACTGTGATTTTGCTATAGCTTTTAGCATGTATGAGGGTAAGGATATTTATTTTTTTCTACGCAAGTTCCAGTTAGTTCATGCATGTTCCTTTAATAAAAGATAATATAATATGTTTATGTATTAAGTGACGAATTCTACCAACTTTTTCAGTATGAAATTGATCTGTCATGTTATCAAGGTGCATTAATAATTATTGGTGATTGAAATGTAGATGTTAGAAAATGAGATAGAAACAGTAGTTGAATAATATCACTTTGATGAAGGAGGATAAAAACAACCACTAGACATTACATGGTGGAATTTTGAAACATCAAAACTTCTTTATTTCAAATATCTATTTTTCAACAGCATAAATGATATTTATATACAAGTGGGCTCATCCAAGGGGATTTAATTGACTACATCTACAGGAAGAGTCAATGGTGACACTCAATATATATATAGCCAGAAAAGTGCAGAGACTGACTGGAACAGGTCATTTAAGACTCATATGCAATTTCAGGTTGCAAATGAAGAAAATTGAAACAAGTCCAAGAGAGCAAAACTATGAGATTGAGTATAACCCAAGTAAATTTCAAGAACATCTGTGCTGTATCATTCAAAATAGCTTCATTTTCATCTACTGTATTTGATGCAATAGCCTTACAGAATTCACAAGCAATATTCATGATTAAAATTTTTATTAAGGGGGTTAACAGGTTTTAATACAAGTGAGAAACACTGAGAATAAACTTGCTCTGAAGACATGTTACATAGTTCTTTGGGAAGGATACATAAATGACACAGAGCATTCCATTCCTGTAAGTCTCACCGTGAAGACGTTCCGCTCAAGATATGTTGGCCAGTGAACCCAGAATCTCAAATTAAGTGCCACGAAGCCCCCCATTCTAATAAACCATGACCAACCCAATTCCACCTCTTTGAACTAGCAAGCCTAATTGCCTAAGAAAGTATTCACAAGCACCGTATTCTTCAAGCCAGCTTTCCATCCCAAAGTTCTTAGGTTTGTTTGCTCCAAGGGCTGGAAATATCATTACTTCCTTGCTTCCAGGTTCCTGGATCTGATGCTGCTCCTCTGATTTCACAGATGTTTTCTGGATCAAGGGATTCACTACCCATGGACTTTGAGATGCAGAGAACTTATTTCAATCCTAATGCTACATTATTTTTCATATATTACAGCTTCTCTGTTGACTTGCTCAGCATAGATTGAATAAATATAGTGTCAGGATACAATTGAATGATGCACATCTTTCCTGATTCTAGACGGTATAGTATTCTTTGTTCCATTTATACAATTGCCTCTTGATCCATTTACAATTTCTGTAAATGAAGTGTTCTGCATTTCCTTTCTTCTCAAGACTATCCGTAGTCTGGTGTAATCCATACAGATGGAAGCCTTGGCATAGTCAATAAAACATGAGCAAACATCTTTCTGATATTCTCTGCTTTGAGTCAAGATCCATCTGACTTCAGCAATGTTATTCCTTGTTTCTTGTTTTCTTCTAAATCTGGCCTGCACTTCTTCTCAATGTACTGCTGCAACTATTATTGAATGATTGTCAGCAAAATTTCATTTATATGAGATATCTGTGAAATTTTTCAATGATTTGAGCATTCTGTTGGTTGTGTGACAGATTATCTGTGTATGTATTTATGTAGTGTATATAATAATATTTCTATGATAAAATATCATATCTGACTAAATTTAACAAATAGAAATTTATCTTCTGCCATTTGGGGGATAAGAGTTCAAATTAATTGTGCTCACTTGAGGGGTAGGTTTTCTCTGTAATTGGTCATGTGTGATGAAGGTCATTGTCTCTTTTTAGCTTCTTCCCCTCTATAATTCTCCTGTGGATTTCCATATTTCTTTTCACATACATGACTGCTTGCTAAGTTACTTGTTCAATATGACATTGATGTATAATAAACCTTAAGCTTATCTATCAGTTTATCATCCTGGATCAGCTTGCATGTTATTGTGATGCTGGGAGCTAAGTATCTAGTGTTTCAAAAACTAGCAGAATAATCATGGTGAACATGTTTCAATGTATATTCTGAATCTTTTAAAAAAAGATATGGAAGAAGTAACAGAATATGCATTTTTGAGAAATTATCCACTTAGAACCTTATTAGTAATAGTGAAACTTTGACAGATATAGGGCCAGTTTACTAGGTTGAAAGACTTTCAATAAATGACTAGAAAAGAGGTGTCTCTTCAAGATAGATGAAAGGTAATGGCATGGATGAAGCAAAGCTTTATGCATCCTCATTTGCTCAAAAGATATGAGTTGAAATTGAAAGAGCAGTTTCAAAATGTTTTAAAAATCAGAACAGAGAATACATGCTGTATGTATGTGTGGATCTAGGAGAATTAAAAATCTTCAAAATGAAATGGAACACATGAAAAATTAATATCATAAGCCAAAATGAATTGGTGTTGGATATTCTGAGTTGGATTGTCATATGATTTATTTATTCCAATGTGTATTTCATTAATGATCAAATAAACATTTAAAGATTCTGAAGTTCAAGGTTGTCTGTGATGGAACAGTATCTTTAAATCTACAACCTAGACCAATTAAAAAATATGATTCAAATTTGAATACTGACTGCCAAATTTAGGAATGAATAAATTAAGGAATTCTACAAAGTTCTTCAACCTGAAAATGGCCCAACAAGTGTTTGGGATGCATATATAATTATGATGATTGGTATTTGACAATCAGAAGCAAAGTAAAAGAAACAGATGTTGGAAAATGTAGACTTGTTGATAGACATGAAGCTAAAGAGCCTATGTTATAATTTTGTAAGACACATTATTTCATTTTATATTTCTCAAATGCTTTTTTACCAATAGTAAATTGAATCTATGCAACTGACTATTGTTAGATGAAATGCATGTGAATGAAATTAACTACATCTGTGAGAATAGATGATGGTGAAAATCAATGCCACCTTCTAAACAAAATTGGTTGCCAACTATAAAATAGACTTTCAACAGCTCATATGTATATCCCAGCTCAATCTGTATAAAATGTAAACAATATCAATAGAACTAACATATGGCCATGATCATGAGGTATTGATGTGAACAGATATCAGGCATCAAAGATCCAAAACAAACATTTATATTGATGTGAGAGAGCATCACTGAGATGGAGACCCAAGGCCCGTGTGTGGACAATTGCAAATTCACCACAGAAGAGCAACATGGGAGGAGTGATTCAAAAGCACTGGCAAAATAGAAATCATTTCTTTAGTTCCTGAAGGAATTTCCACCCCACCCCCACCCCAACACATGCAGATTACCAGGATCCAGGTCTACCTTACAAATCTGGTTAGATTGGAGTACACACATGGGTACAGATGAGGGAAAAATGGATTTCAGGAGAGATAAAACCCTCATGAACAATAATGGGAGTAGATATCATGAAGATATTGGGAGGAGGGGAAACTAATCACAAGGTTGGCTATATAGTTCATATCCCAGTGTGACAAGTAACAGAAATATGAGTGAAGGGAATAAGGCATGAAATTAAAACCATAACATATAATTGATCAAGGATTCACAAAGGTGGCAAAGTGGAAAAGGGAGGGGAAAAAAGAGGAGCTGATATCAAGGGCTCAAATGTAAAGAAAATGTTTTTGGAGATTTTTCAGGCAACATAAATTCAAGTGTGCTTGATACAATTGAATGATTGAATGTTAAAGGATTTGTCAGAGCCCCCAATAAAATTATTAATTAAAATGAAAATACATAAAGTAAAACTACTGCACTAAATAAAAATTATAAAATTAAAAAATAAAATACGGCCTTGAATATATGCCACATAAAAATAGAGAATATCATAAGATCAAATATGATACATTGAGCAATAATGAAAATCATCCAGCCACATCATGTGATGAGACTAATAATAATAAGCAATGAAAGAAGCAAAGAGAAAAACATAAAAAAGATAAGAAACAAAGACTAGTGTATCAACTCAGAAGTGACTGAGCCTTTTTTTCTAAAACACATAGTAGCTAAAGCGAATGAAAGAAAAGAAGATGCAAAATAGCAGAATACAATTCATCTTGCATGGATACTTAATAAAGGCTCGTGAAGCATGCAGTCCAGAAACCAAATGATTCATAGCATTGGGTACATCTTCTGGACAAGAACTCTTTAAAGTGTTGAAAAGTAAGGATGTTACTTTGAAGCTCTAAAGTAAAATATGTATATAATAGTGAAATATGCAAAGGCTTGAAGTCAGAAAATCAAAAATGAAGAGTGCATTTAGCATACATTAAACTATAAAAATTGAAAGGCCAATTCTGGAATTGAAAGAGTGAAACTTCCTATGGGAAAAGTACTGAAAACATCAATGCCATTGACATTAAGGCATTTCTAGAGGTGCTATAATGTCAAGAGCATATGATGCTGAAGAAGTATACACAATCTGCACTGAAAGCATTGGCAAAACTAAGCCTCAAGGTATTGGAAAAGTACTAATTAAATTATGCCAACAAGTTGATGAAGCACTGGGACTACTCACTAGACTATTCCAAACAATTTGGAGAAGTGCATGGCCAACAACTGAAAGTGAACCACGCTTGTGCCCATTTCAAAGAAAAATGCCCCACCAGAATGTGGAGTTTATCTACCAATATTATTAATATGTGAACTGTGGGGCTGAGCTCCGGTGGGATAGTAGTTGTGCACGGGACTGCGGCCCACTGGGACAGAGGTTCAATTCCAGCAGTGGGGCTGGGCCTCCTACTCCCACCACCGAGAGCAGTGATGCCCCCCCCCAAAAAAAAAAAGCAAAAAAAAAAAAACAAAAAGCAAAAAAAAAATATGTGAACTGTGTATGTTTGATGAAAATGAGGAGAGCGTGAAACACATGCTGATGAAGATCAAATGCTGCAGCCTTCAGTATGGCTTGAATATGTAACTCAATTACAAACAACATAATATGGAGAAAAGATTGAAATTTTTGAGGAATTCATCTTGCATGGATACTTAATAAAGGCTCATGAAGCATGCAGTCCAGAAACCAAATGATTCATAGCATTGGGTACATCTTCTGGACAAGAACTCTTTAAAGTGTTGAAAAGTAAGGATGCTACTTTGAGAACTAAGATGCACCTGACTCAAATGGTTGTATTCTCCACTGCATCATATGCCTATGAAAGTTAAACTTGAATAAGGAAGACCAAAGCACAATCAGTGAATTTGGAGTAGGTTTCTGTCGAATAATATTGAAAAGAGATTTTTTAAAGAGATAGATAAAAGAAACCTATTTTTCCAGAAGTAGAACGAGAATACTCCTTAGGATCAAAGTTTGTGGATTCATATATTTTGAGCATGTAATCAGGAGAAACAAGTCCTTGGAGAAAGTCATTTTACTGATAAATTAGTCTGGAGGGAAACAAGAATAAGATCCCAACAAGATGGGTTTATATAGTGGCTCCAATGATGACCTGAAACGTGAAAATGATTCTGAGCATAGTGCAAGACTGTGTAACATTTGTTGTTCTTTTGTACACAACATTACTAGGTCCCAAAACCAACTTGATTGAACCTAACAATAATAACATTATTAATAATAATCCAAATAAATTTTTAAAGATACATTTATAAATGGCTACAATGCTCCATTTACCGGGATTCAGAAATTTCAGTTAGATACACAAGAGAACTTGGCATGTGGGATGTCATTGCTAA
This sequence comes from Nesogale talazaci, assembly GCA_004026705.1. Taxonomy (NCBI): domain Eukaryota; kingdom Metazoa; phylum Chordata; class Mammalia; order Afrosoricida; family Tenrecidae; genus Nesogale; species Nesogale talazaci. Next base: position 59,169 of record PVJH01006289.1, read on the forward strand.
GATCAGGTAGATTTGAGTTAAAGACAATATTTACTTGTATTTTATTGACTATGCTAGAGCATTATGCTGACTTATAAAAGCTACAGATGTCCTTATGGATAATATAAATTCCATGACTCTTTATTATGCTTTTGGGAAGGAGGAAAATAAACAATATGCAGTCATTTCAATAGAACACAGAAATGTTGCATAATTTTACATCAGGAGAAGTTGATCTCAGTTTTGTATCTTTTTACCATAGAGAATTAAATAATTCACCCTAGCTGAGCAGACAATTCAAGAATTTGGGTTATGTAAAAAGAATGAAGCATCAAGATTGGAAGAAGTATTTTTTAACAATCTTTAATGTACAGATGGCGCAAATTTACTTGCTTAAAGTGAGTAGGGCTTGGGCACTTGCTTAAAAAAATCAAAGAATAAAGTCTTAAGGAAAAAAATACCTTTTAAAGAAAAATAAAATTTTTAAACTGGACTAATGACAACATCAGGATACAAACTGAAAATTGATGTTGTCAAGCATTACATTTTCCTCTCATCCACACACAATACTCACATTGTATTACATTGCAAACATCTGTAACAAAAGACTTCTTAAATGTACTGAATTCGCCAGTCCCAAGGCATGGTCTTTTGAATCACCTGGTAAAGTACATGATAAAGTAAGTCAATAAAGTTAAAAAGGAGATGAATTAAATTATTTGATTTTTATGTATGTAGTGGAACTATAGTACTTGGGAAGAATATTCTAAAGGGAGGCTTTTTTTTGTTTATTTTTGGGCATCAGTGCCTTCTGGTGGTGGGAGTAGGAGGCCCAGCCTTTGCTCCTATGGAGCTGCTGCTGGAATTGAACCTCCATCCCAGTGGGCTGCAGTCCCGCGCACAACCACTATGACACCGGGGCTCAGCCCTGGGAAGAATATTTTAAGCACCAAAGAAAACTAGAGGAACGAATAGAAAAAGTTCAGAAATCTCTTAAGAAGATAAAATGTCCTATACTTCATCTGACATGCTTTGGACATGGTTTCAAGAGAGTCAAATTGCTGGAAAATTACATCATGCTTGATAAAGTAACAGGTCAGCCAAAAAATAGAAAGGAAGGCTTTTGATTAGATTGCCTTCCACAATGACTACAATATGCTCAAACATAATGATAATTGTGATGGTGACACAAAATCAGAGAGTTTATACATCTGATGCAGGTAGATTGTACCTTGAGTCACCCACACTAGATAACACCTAACAACAACATCCACAGCAGCAACAAGAAAAAGAGCAACACTTCCTTGTTAAAATAACAAAATGGACTTATCCATTATAGCCACATGTATATGGGCTTCTATTGTCAACATATATTTTGGGGTAAAACAACTCAATCCATAACAGTATCCACTAAGGTTAAATAAATGCAGGCTGAAGTGTGTGTTAATTTTCTCAAGAAAGTATATTTATAGACTCTTTCTGTCCCACTGTGTTGACTTTAGGTAGCACTGAGGCACTTAGGACCACAGAGACCTACTGCACAACAGAATGAAACACTGCATGGAACTGAGGCATCGTAACAACTGCAGTGATGCCTGAGCCCCTTATTGCAGTCACAGTGTCAATTCACTTGGTGAAGACCTTCCTCTCCTTCACTGTCTCACCTCTTAGCCAAGCATGGTGTACTCATCAAGGAACTGTTTCCCTGAAAATATGTTTGAGTAGCCACAATCTTCCTTTGTGTATAGAGAGCATTAGAGAAAATATTTAGTGGAGATTTATCTAAATGCTTCAATAATGTATTGAAATTCACACCATGAGATTTACCCCATAATTGTTGAAACATAGTCAGGGAGTGAAGATTCATTCTATATATTTTTATTCCTACATTAAAATCTGAGATAGACAAGAATGTTGCAAAAAGAAAGGTTAAATTTAGAGTAAGAAAAATGTCTGGTGATTACTTCTAATCAAACAACCCTTGCATAAGATACTTTGTTCTACAATGAAAAAGAAGAATTGTTGTGTTTCAAATTATCCTTTTAATCTGCTAATATAATCAGTATGTTTCAAAAGAGTTGAGGAAACCATCCAGTATCTTTTAATGCAAAGTTTCCATAAACTCTCAAATATCTTTTGTAGTCTTATGAGTCAGAATCAACAGAATGACAGGGTAGTTGAATGCTTTTGAGTTGTTTCCAACTCACCATGAGCTTGTGTGCAACAGACACTGTTGATTCCTGTGCCATCCTCACAGATTTCTTACCGCAGGGATGCAACCACAGTGTCAGCCAATTGTTTTAGTCTGGAAAGAAGAAACAAACAAAATAATCAACACACATATAAGTGTATAAGAAAGAGCTTTATATACAAGAGCAATTGAATATTCAGTAAACATCTCAGGCCAGTCTAGATCAATTCCTTAAGTTCAATATTAGCCCATATGTCTGATACTAAGCTATACAATCTTCAGATGCATGCAACATGTGCAATAACGCTGAATGCAGGGAGATCACGGGCCAGTGGGTAAAAATCTTGTGAATCCAGTAGCAGTGAAAGCACCTGAACTCTGGCAGGGTCTCCACATGACTCCTTCAGCTCCAGGACTATAGTGTAGTTCCTTGTGTCTTTTCACCTGGAATGTCTTGCAGGGAGTTTGTGTCCTATCTCCAGGGAGCTATTTATCTCCATGGTTCCTCCAAGTGAGCCATTGAGCTGTGACCTGATTGACTAAATTCTACCCCTTCACTCTTAAATCTCAAATTGACAGCAGATTATGTAACTATCATAGGCCACCGCTTGTCAATTTGACATGTTCACACAACTCTTTAGCCATACATAATTTTCACACAAACCAGAATAAAATCATATCTATATCTAACAGGATCAAGCTAAAGTGCACAGAATTCAATATGTGCCACAATAAAAGAAGACACCTATAAGTGAATGAAGCAAAAAATATCCTATGCCTGACAATTGTAGTTAAGTAATACCTAAACCTTAATCCTATAATCCTCTGAATATATCCCCCTACCTATGAAAGTTTGTAAACCAACCATTTCAAGCCTTTATTCCCCCAATTTTGGGTATCCAATTTCTATCCCGTTAACTTACATCAATCCTGTGCTCTGAGTAAACAGTCATGATCGTTGACATGAAGAATCTTCATTATCACTTGAACCTTGTGAAGTCTGCAAGAATAAGCAAAGTCAAATCAGGAAAAACCCTCCATAAAGTTAGCAACAATATGTATCCATTCACTGGATCAAAAAACTTCACTCCATTTGGTTGGGTTCAATGTGGGCTGCCTCACTTAGCCTTGCCAGGGTGCACATTATCCTTTAGATTATGGGTCTCATCACAAATTCTCAACAACCTTAGTTCCTTTGATGCTTGTGTCTTTTCAAGAGGAATGTCTTGCAGATAGCCTGAGTGCATGGTCTCCAGCAATGTATTTATCTCCTTAGCACCTCCAAATGAGGTCATCAAGCTACAACGTGATTGACAGGTTAAACTCCACCCCTTCACTCTTAAACCTCAAATTGACAACAGCTTATGTATCTCACAGACTTCCTCTTTTTCACTGTCAAAATACCTTACCAAGCATGATATATACTTCTCTCCTGAAAAGATGTCCTTCCTTGCCAATAGGAAAGCTTCTTCCAAAAGAGATTTATTTGTTCTTTTAGATGTTGTTGGTTCTTTCAATATCAATAGGTTTGGTGCTTATTAGATATCTGTTTGCTGCTTATTATCTATATGAACTACTATATACTTATTATTTTAAACTGTATAAATATCAAAATTTTTCTCTCCATATTTTCTCTCCATATCAACCCATTTGTAAAAATTTAACTGAAAAAAATTTAGCTGAATCAAAAGATAGGGTTAAATTTTATGATTTAATATTTATAGTAGCAGTTATATCCACTTCTGCAAATTATACTTATGTTATTATTTATAGCACAAATTGTTTTAATATATTTTCTTTTAAAAGAATTACATTCTGTTATAAAGATTATGAAAATTGCATAATTTATAAGTGTGCATTGACTTTTTAAATTGAACATCAGAATTTATTGACTAAAATGCATACCTTCATCCTAGCAACTTGTGAAATAATTAACTTTGATTGTCCTTGAAAATTTAAGTCAATAAATACATCACAATATATTGTTAAGAATTGTAAAGAAAGGCAGGAAACATAAATGTGGCCATTTTATGAACTGTTTTCACATTTTAAGGATTTATTTAAGCATTTTATTTCACAAAGTAGGATGCTTTAATATAATTTTATCCTGCTGAAATGTCTGCTATGATATTAAGATATTAAAATCATATATATATCATATTCAATAACACATGAAAATATAAACTTAACAATATCAGTATGCCCAGATTTATTTTTCTAATTGAGAAGTAAATTTTAATAACTCACAAGGTACAATTATTAGGCAACTGTAAGTTTCTTGTCCTCTTGAAGCTATGCTTTAAGTAATAGAGTCTACTCATTAAATAGAGAATAGATTTTCATCTACCATTATCAACATATGTAAACCTTTTGGATGACTGGTTTTCTGATGTTAACTTTTGTATGTCATATTGGGCATTTCAATTTAACAGCAAAAACATTGATTTGTACAATCAAGATCTGGCAAAAATGGAAAGAAATGTAATGCATCCCTTAGACTATAAAATAGAATTTAAAATATACAAATTATATACTATATAGATAAAAATGTACAGGTTATGTATTTTTATTTAAATAGACAATAAGGGCCTCTAGAGATATTTTTTTAAAGTATTAATATTATAATAATGAGATCCTATTTGCATATATTTATAAACATGAGTGACATTTCAAAAACCATAAATGAATTTTGTTGGGAAGGCCCTGAAGTCAGAGAGACTAACTGAAATGCAGTGACATATGTCTGAATTGAACGAAGATATCGGGAAAGTCTAACTATGTTGTTATTGTATTATATTATATATGATTTCGGATTCAGCAAATGTTGGACAATAGCAGATTGTAGTGTTTGAACAGTATAACAGAATTGTATTGTAGAGGAAATAAATGATGAGAAATGATTTTGAAAATATGCAAGCAGATTTTGAGCAGTAAAATATTTTATAGGACACAACACTCCAGGAATTTATGCTAGAAAACAAAATATTATTTTATACATAGTGGACAATGCATGTATAAAATGAAGGACCATTGCATCTAAGTCAGAGTTTGTCACATGCTATCTAATGGCATGGAATACAGGGAAGAAGCAAGATCAAAACTTAGTGAACCTCACTTTCTGTGGAGGAGATTCTGATGCAGAGATCCCTGTGGAGGATTGCTGAATCTCTGCATCTTTAAAGGAGTAGATAGCTCATCTTTCTCTGTGGAGAGGCTGATGATTTGAACAACGAACCTTTCAATTACTCTCCCTGAAATGAAAACAAGGTCCTTTAAATTATTTTGTTCTCTATTCCAAAAGTAATAAAAAAAATAAATTAAGGAAATAGAGGAAATTAAGTAGAAAGAGCCTATTGGTTAGAAAATTCCAGTTTAGGAACAGCATTCATTGCCATTTAAAAGAAGAATTGAAATTACTAGAACAAATTCAGTCATGGTTGTTTATTACAGTAAATATAATAAAAATATAATGGCTGTAGGGCCAAGATAGTGGACTCACAAAAAGTGCAGGGAAATTTTTCAAAAAGATGATGCATGATATTGCTTTATTTGCAGACTCTAAATAAATATATACAAGTTCAAAAACATAGTCATCCCACCTCTTTAAGCACAGTGCAGATGTTGCCCCAGTGATTAGAAGCCCAACTTCAGTGATATGTAAATTTTCCCTCACTTTGAAATGGTTGGACCTAGCCTACTTACAACAAATTCTTCATCATAATTACCTTTCCTTTCTGCATGTGTATCTTTCAAATTATTGAAAAGTCTCTCTCTCTCTCTCTCTCTCTCTCTCTCTCTCTCTTTCAATAAGCATAAGGATTATTGGCAACTATTTCTACTGACCTTTAAGTAATTAATGAAAGAATTAGAAATTGATTTGTAGCAATCAAGATACTTCCTGTATTATTAAAATATAACTTGAAATATAACTTGTTGAATAAAGAGAGAGAAACAAATGAAAATAATTCAACTCTAGAGAGAGTGTTAGTGGCAATTCACATAAGCAATTAGGAGATTGATAGCACACAGTGAACATAGCAGAGAGCAGACTTATCTAAAATGATACTAGAGTGACTGGATTGTGTTATGTGGACAGACAATAGTCTCATTCACTGTGATAGAGAATCAAAACAAGAGTAAGAAAAGAAAAGGTCTAAGGAGGAAGGAACATGATTTCATTGTTATGTACATATGTAGATTTTTTTAGGATTGATGCAAGTATGTGGGGATTCTAAAGGCTTACTTCTAAAGTAAGCCTGGGATGGATGTAAAAATCTGTGCATGTTATTTATAAAATAGTCATCAGAGCTTGAAGAGTAAGGCATTTTGTTAAGGAACAATACAAAGTTAAAAAGAATCTCAATAGCATGGTTACAGACAGCAAGATAAAGGCAAAAGAAAATGACGAATAGACAAGTCAGCATTATAAGGAAGTCAAGGAGGGGTGATGTCACAGAATTGTTTCAAGAAAGAGTCAACAGGGTCAGTAAATGCCGAGATATCAATTAAGAGACTATTGACTACTGGCTTTTCAGAGGAGAAAATCAATGGAAACGTTAGCAAAGCCATTTCAGAGAAGTGATGGGGGAAGAAAATAGGAGGTTAAAAAGAGTTAGAGTGAGGAAATGAAGCCATTTATAGGTATTCGTTTCATGAAGTGTTTTGGATAGGAAAGTGGTAGTGCTACCACTGAGAAGCAAATCAATAGAAAAGTGTATTTCTTTTTCATTTGAATATTGAACATATTCAATGGAAATGGAAGCGAAGTAAAGGGAAGAGTTGAAATTAATCAAACTGCATTCATTGTGATACAGGCTGTTAAAACAGAAGACTTTACTATGGGAAGCTTCTTTTAGAAAATGAAGATAGTGAAGACAAAAGGGTGTGTTAAAAGAGAAAAGATAAGGCAAATTTATGCTTCCATCAGAATTTTAAACATTAGGGCTTAGCTTTGTGTCTTAATTATCTAGTGTTTTCATGACAGGAATGTTACAACTGTGCTATTTTAATAAATGAAAATTGATATTTTTGAAATTGTTTTTGTTAGTTTTCATTATTTGCTCCAACCCATAGTGACACCATGCACAACAGAATGAAATACTGCAAGTTCTTGAAACTTCTGCACCATTTTTCCTATGCTTGAGTCCATTGATGAAGTCCTTGAGGACCTTCCTTTTTTCATCACCCCACCCTACTCATTTCCAAGCATCAGGGCTTTCTCCAAGGATTGGTCTTTCCTGGAAATATGTCCCAAGTATATATGACCAATTCTTGCCATCCCTGCCTCTAATAGCACTCTGGCCTTACTTCTTCCATTACAAACGGTTTTTGTTTTTTTCTTTCAACAATCCATGTTACTTTCAATAGTCTTTTCCAGTACCATGTTGCAAATGCATCAATTCTTCTGCTCTTCCTTGTTCAATGTCCAAATTCCATGTGCATATGATTGAGTGGAGTATACCATGGCTTGAGTTAGGTGCACCTTAGTCTTCAAACTAACAAACTTGCTCTTCATTACTTTAAAGAGGTCTTATGAGTAGACTTACCTAATGCAATAAGTATTTTGATCAACTTGACTGCTGCTTTCATGAAAATGGATTGAGAATAAAGTAAAACAAAATGCTTCAACATTTTCCCCAATTATCATGATGTTATACATTGGTCCAGTTGTGAGGATTTGAGTCTTCCTTAAAATGAGTTGTGATCTATACTGAAGACTACAATCAGTAATCTTCATCAGCAAGTCCTGCAATTCCTCCTTACCTTCAACAAACAAGGCTGTATTCTCTGTGTAATGCAGCTAATACATTAACATTCCTTCCTGAAACTTGATGCCACATTCTTCTTTAAGTCAGCTTCTCTGATGATTTCCTTAGCATACAGATGGAACAAGGATGATGAGAGGATACAACCCTGACACAAAACGTTCCTGTTTTTAAACCATGCTCTATTCTCTTATTCTGTTCACACAACTGCCTGCTGTCTGTACACAAGTTGTTAAGGAGCAGAAAGAATTGTTCTGCAATTCCCCTTCTTTCAAACTTATACACAGTATTTTTTGGTACACAGAGTCAAGTTTTTTCCTAGTCAATAAAACACAAGGATGTATCTTTCTGATATTCTCTGCTTTGAGCCCAGGTCCATCTGATATTGTCATTGGTAATAATTGATCCATGTCCTTTTCTGAATCAACCCAGAACATCTAACACGTCTCTGTCAAGACACTGCAGACTTTTCATAATGGAGAAGTGAAATGTCATCTTTGCTCTGTAACACATTACAATCAGGAATCTTTACATTTAAGATACCTTATGCAGTGTAATAAGTTCTTTGATTTCTTGACCATTGATTTAGTCAGTGTTAAGTGTGGATTCAAGCAAAATGTTATCAAAAACAATTAGAGGAATATTATCTCTACTTATATTTATGTTTATCAATCCAGTTTTCAGGATTATGTTTTCTACACTTGAACTCCAATACACCCCAAGGACTATTTCTATGTTCTCATCCACTTGTTTTATAATTTCCCCCTTGAATTTTAAGACAATGAATTGCTTTCCTACCTGAAATAATGCATTTTGTAACATTCCCCATTTTATCATACACGTGGAAGTTGAACAATGCACAGGAAAGACGAAAGAAGAAAAGATGCCTTTGAATTATAGTGCTGTAAAAAAATATTGACGTTACCATGGACTGCTAAAAGTACAAAGCACAGTTATGCCCCCCCCCACCACCACCCCAAGAAAAAAGTACAAACCGATGTGTCTTGGAAAAGTAAGGCCTACATGCTTCTAAGAGGTAAGGATGAGAAAACTTTGTCTTACTTAGTTGGCCATGTTTTCAAGAGAGAACAGTCCCTGAAGAAGAGCATCATGTTGGTTAAAATGGACAAAGATGAAAAGAAGTCCCTCAGAGACGGTTTGGCACAGTGGCTGAATCAATGGGCTTAAGGCAGAGGAACAGTTGTGAGGATGGTGCAGGACCATGCATCCTTCTGTTGTGTATCGTTTTGATACTGATCAGAGCTGGCTCAATGGCATTTGACAAATAGAGTGGTAGTGTGTTTTGTTGCTCTAGTGTTATCTGTATGCATGGATCCTGGAGACCATCTGCATCATAGTACTAAGCACATCTCTCTCATCTGTATGTCATCTTTCTAAGTATCATGTTATACCCACCCTGTATTTTAACTTCCAAACAGGTGCTTCGTCTTCCAGCACTGTTATCAAACAATTCTTTGGGTGGATTCATGTGTCTTTTATTGGTTAAAGTTTAGAACGAGATCACCATAATTTTCTCCCTTATATCTCTTAATTCAGAGGCTCTGTTGAAACTTCCTCTTATGGAGACCCTACTAATATTTGGAATTCTTAGGACAAAGCATTAGAAACACACAGGCCTACACTGAATGTCAACAGACAGACAGATGGTGATTCCTAGTATTTACTCCTACATATTAGATGGTAAACATTACTTCTAAACGTTAGCTTATTTTCTGTCCATAATTGAAAGCATTTTCAGGGAATCTAGCTTATATTTTTCTTGCTTGTGTGTTATAAGTTGACTGAACCTTGTCTAACGTCATTTTAAGCATTTGGTAATTTTTCTAGATGCTTGTGTTCTGGTTATACAGTGGCACTCAAGCATATGGAAAATTGTAAAGTTTACTCACATTACATGTAATATTAAATTTAGAGTATTGATGTCTATAAAATCTTCTTTGATTTACCAATACTTCCAGGTTCCATAAGGACAATTCCAATGAAAATCAGTTATGGACTAATTCTAGAAACTCATTTCAATTGTATAGTTGATGACTTTATAATATGAAATGCTAGATAGGATTGCACAGTAGGTCCAGATTACAATAAGTTGAGAGCCAATATCACAGCAATAAAGTCAGACTTGTAATGACTATTGGACACTTATACAGTTTAACTGCCTGATAGTACTCTACTGTCTGCAGAGTCAAACACCTACCAACCATGTGGTAGTACAACTGTTCCTAGCAACACTGACCCACTATAGACTAGGTCATAGGCTGTTCTACATCAATATTTTGGTCATTAGTCATAACACTGAACATAATTGAGTGAATACCTGAGAATGATAATATCAATAAAATTTTAGCCAATGTCCTCCAAACAAAGCAAAATAGAACATGCGATAACAGATCTAAGTGTTGAGATTCATTGTATCTCAAATTCATTACCAAGCAAGGATGACCTGCTCTACTTCTGTATATCTGTGTATTCTAAATAATAAAGCCAAATGTTCCAATCTGACATTAAAGATAACATTAAAGATCTGAAATGCATATACTGATGATTTACACCCCCTGCTATAAAATTCACATGACCAATTTGAAGGCTTCCTCTCTAGCCTTTCATGTTCTTGCTGCTTGTTTCCCTAATTTATGTTGCTACAACTCATCTGAAATAAATTCCTAAAACCTGTATCTTGAGGTATCAAGTCTAATATTTGTATGCCTGAATGCCTTTAATCCACCTTCACATTTGATTTGTGATTTGGTTGGATGCATGTCTATTTTAAAATCTGTTCACTCAGAACATGAAACACCATTCAGTGTTACTGATGGTAATTTGATGCTCATTTTCATTCTTTCTGCTTTATGGGGTGCTTGTCTGGTTATATTTTCAGTTATGGGATCTAAAGCTCAGGCTTATTTAAACTTAAAATAACTTGCAATGATTTTGTTACTTTACATGAATGTCTTTTTAATGGACTGGCAGTATATGATAAAAAAAACTTAAATTGATTAGATGTTGGTAAGTTCTTTATATTCTATCAATTAATATTGGTGTAAATGTTAGCTATATACTTTGTATATGAATACATATGTATAAATATGGAGAAGAGAGATTTTTCATAATTTACTTCTACAATATGTCAAATTATTTTTGAAAGTAGAAAATAACGAATAAAGAAGAGTCATGTATTTTAAGTATTGAATTTTGTATAATTACGTAGCGTAAATTATCATTAAATACTTCATTTTACTAAACTTGCTTGATTAGTCATTTTGTCTTATTGCTTGTGAATCTTGCTTATTGCAAGTCAGTCCATTATATCCACGTTTGAAGGCAGCTCTATTTATGCAAATGAGCTCTTTGCTATTTCCTTTGGGCTTAACTTTAAATGATCTAATTCTTTATAATATAATAGTCACTCAATATTATCATAACTAATGTTCCCCCCCAAAATTACAGATTCTGAATCAGTATTATGGTTTGTAAATACTGTTTTATTGTTTTACTTACAGACTGCAAAAGAAAAAAAATAAACCTTTACTTCTGTAGAGCAATGTTTTTTTACTGGTTTGGTTTTTTAATAGTACCCAGAATAACAATAATAAATATTAGGAAAAAAAATAAAAATAAATAAATAAATATTAGGAATAAATGTAAATGTACAAAGAGATGACTTCTGAAATGCCACTAACTAGAATGTTTCTAGTATGGATATGAGTTTATTTCGATAAATAATTTTATATTTCTTGAAGTCCGTCAAGATTTTGGATTTTGACCATATCAACACTCTTTCTTTGATCAGGAGGGGGAATTATAGAGAATCTTAAATGGTTTATTAGATTGGTACTGAAAAGCTATTTTAATCCCATTGGAAGATAAAAATGATATGTTTAAAATAAAGTACTAAAATGGTTGTATAACATATTTACTAAGTCTTCCACTTTTAAGTCTGTATATGAAATCTATTCTGGTTATTTTCCGTTTATCACTTTGTTCTAATTTTACTGTCCTCCACGAACTACATCATCTCAAGCCCCTGGCTTTTATTAGAGTTTAAAAAAGCCAAGTTGATGTTTGCATGCAGAGCACACTTTTGGTAGGGGTTGACTTTCGCTGTCTCTATTTTGTGTACCCTCTTTCTAAATAACCTTTTTCATCACAATCCGTGGCAAATCTCTCCTTTTGCCACATTAAATCTAGCAGACTCTCTTCACTCCTATCATCTTGTTGGTTCTAGAAACTTTAGTATCATCTAGTATTACATTAAATTTTCATTGGAAGATGTTAGAAATACGACTTTATATAAATACTTCCAATCTTGCCTATGTTCATGAATCATGTAAATAAAAAATGTGCATATCATTTCCTTGCGGAATAGCTCCAGACTAAGGAGTCTAATAAGAACATAGAAGACTTGTCTACAAAGAAGTGCATGACTTATATAGCTTTAGAAAATCTAATTTAGGGTCACATAATTAACCTTGTTATAGAAAATGGCATTATAGAGTAAATATTAGAGAAGCTGGTTTTTTTGGTCTGAGCTGATCAGCTCTAATTATTAAAATTCAAAGTACTTCATTCATTATGCTAAAATGTAGGGAATTGTAGGGAGCGGTAGGATAAGTGTATGTTTGCATATCTGGGTTTTCTATTCCCCTAAACAATTCCTGCCTCAGCAACCCACAGTGGGTGTCTGTGAGTCAATAGTGACTCAGTGGCGCTGAGCCTGATGATTTTATAGTGATGATGTTAATGAAGAATATTGAGTAGGTCATAAACTGGCAGAAGAATTAAGTCTATCCTAGAAGAGGGACTATAATAAACCTTAGAAGGAAGAATGCTGAATCTTCATCTCAAATATTTTGGGCATTTTACAAGAATACACCAGTCATTCTTTAGGTTGGACACCATGATTAATAAAGTAGAGGGCTAGTGACAGAGAAATAGATCCTGAAAGGATGAATAGAAACAATAGCAACAACCATGTGGTCAAACTAAGCCATGATATGATATTGAACAGAGGGTTGCTGTGGGTTGAAATGAGCTCAATGGCATACAGCAATAGTAAGATAAGTGAACTATCAATAAAAATGTAAAATATACAGACATATGTTAGCAGACGATAATAACCAAAGTGTAAATTACACTTGGTATGGTACAAACCATATGAAGTTCAAAGACAAGCAAAATGAAGATACAGTGATAGTGATTGCCCAGAGTGGAAATTGAGAAGGTGAATAAGGGACTAATATGGGATACTTTTCTTTTATTTTAAGCATCATGGCCCTCTGGTGGGAGTATGAGTGAGATGTTTTTCTTGTTAAGAATACGTTCATTTTTTATTAATCTAGCTAATTGGGCTGAGCCCCGGTGGCGTAAGTGGTTGAGTGAGGGACTGCAGCCCAGGGCTTGGCGGTTCAAATCCAGCAGTGGCTCTCAGGAGCAGCACTGGGTAGTGCCCACGACCACCAGAGGCAGTGATGACACCCCCCCAAAAAATAGCATTTAAAGTATCATACATCATGATGCTCAATGATAATGTTGTATATGTTTTATTTAATAATAGCAAAAATGGCAAAGATGCAAACATTAAATGTTAGCTTATATATAAATAATAAAAATTCAATAAGCGCACTAAGAGAAAAAAATTCTAGCAAATTTATTATTTTCCCTAAGTAAAGAGTCATGCACTTTTTAAAAGTATTTAACACATTAAGAATTTAAAGTATTTAATTGTGTGTATAATATAGAAATTTGATGAAAAGTATGTGTTGGCAAGTAAACATTATTGCTACAAAATTGAAAAGTCCTTCATTAAACAAAAATATTGAAAAATGAAGCTATTGCTTCTCAGCATGTTTTCTATATACTTAAAAACAGTGTGAGTTAGGTGAAGATTTACAGAGCATATCATCTGGTTTATATTTAAAATTCATAAACTTTCTTTTTTTAATTTAGTGGAAACTCCTCAATATCACATTTCTGAGAGCACAGGAGCTAGTAGAGATGGAATAAATAATTTTAAAAAAAGAATTAAGTAGGAAGCTTCAAAAGGCATCTTGAAATGACAAAGTGCAGTGTTTTAATAAATGTTCAATGACAGGATTTTAGATACCCAAAAGACAAGAACTCATTCAGCATATGTCAAGCAGAAAAACATGCACAAATGTGTTCAAGTCTCTAGCTGAAATATAGAAGGATTCTACAGACACAGTCCTGAGCTCTCCAAGTGGGATAAAAAAGAGAATGGGAGTAATACACAGAGTTATTACACCCAAAATAATTGGTTGATTTAAAAATATGTCAAGAAGTAGTAAGAACCAATGCTACTAAAGAAAGAAGTCCAATCTGCATGGAAAGCATCAGTGAAAAGCAAGTCTTCAAGAATTGACAGATGTGAATTGAAGCATTCCAACAAATGACAAGGTGCACAAAGCATTGGCATCTCCATGCAAGGAAATTTGGAAAATGGTTATTTGGTCAACCAACTAGAAGAGTTTCATGCTCCTGCTAATCTCGAAGGAAAACATCCTACAGAGTGAAAATGACAGAATAGCACTTATCGTTACATTGAAGTACAATTGCATGGGAAAGAATCTCAAAAATACTGGAGCAGTATATCTGCAAGGACAGATACAGTTGTATTATGATGCTTGCAAAAATTATTCAAAGTGCCAAGGACCGCTAGAAGAACCAACAAATCTGTCTGAGACGAAGTATAACCATCGTGCTCTTGAGAAACGAGGTTCGAATACATCTCATTCAATTATCAAGAGCAATTATCCTTGGAAAAGGAGGTCATGCTTTATAAAGGAGCGGGTCCGTCAAAAAGAGGAAAATCGCCAATGACTTCAAAAACAGGTTAAAACATAACAATTGTGAGGATGGCCCTGGACTAGGCTTTGTTTTTTTCTGTTGTTATGGGGTCCCTATGAGTTGGAAATAGCCTAATGGCACCTCACAAAAATGTTAGTGTTCTTTTGTTGTGTTTGAATGCCTGTCTCTAGGTCTATGTACAAGATCCACATCAGCACAATGTACTCTTCTGGATCATGCCTTCTTATGTTCCACACAGTCTAATGCCTTTTTGTAATGGGTCAATAGACAGTATTTTCTTCTTGCTGCCAAAATCTATCTGATCTCAGCAACAGAATCTGCAAATTCATGTCCCCTGTTGAATCAGACTTGGATTTTTGATAGCTCCCTGTTGATGTACTGCTAAAAACTGTTTTTCAAGTATGTTTTTTTCAAGTATCTTACATTAATGTGATAATATTATTGTACAATAATTTCTGGAGTGACTTAAATTTATTACACATTGTATTACAATTACTCTCATCATTTTAGAAAAACTGCTGATCTTTGAATTAAGATTTCATTACATGTTTTTATTTTCTGGCATTCAGGCAATTTAAGTGTGGTGTAAAATTTCTAGTTAAATTTCATTTCATTGTATTTATTTTAAACTGTCACTAATTTAATTTATAATATTTAGAGACTGTCTAGAAATAAAAACACGTAAATGAACTTAAATACATGCTTTCATCATGAAGCCCAGATTTTTTTTTCATATATGGTTTTCCTGAAGATATTTGATGGGGCTACAAACCTCCTAAATAGCTACATATAAAATAACTCACTAAACAAAGGCAGAATAGACATTGTGTTCATCAGTTTAATGGATTCTTTCATATAATACCTTATAGGTATATCCTAGGCAAGAGGAAACTCCTCATGAAGATAAGTGGTTATTAGTTATAAGTCTGCAACTTCTTTCTCATTAGTCAACAAATATTCTTACTTATATAAGAATATGAACCATTGACTGATTTTCATGAAATACTATATTTAAGAAAACACTAAGCCATATAATTCTATAGCCCATTTTTATCTTTCTAGATTCTCTATCATCAAAATTTTAAATAAAAAGAATTTTAGATTAGCTGTAAATAATAGCCTAGTCAAACTGAACAAGGATAATGAAAATAATTGTAAGATGGCATTTTCACCTGAATTACTTATGTAAAAATATCTTACATGTGTCTTTTGCTGAACAAGTGAAGTAAATTATACTGCAGTTTATTTTAGTTGTGTCTTATGTGGTTATGTATCCACATTATTGTCTACATGCATGAATTTGTAAAAGGACATAATAAGAAAATGCTCATTATTTAGAAAATCTTCCAGAAAGTAAACTTAAAAAAAGAAACACACATTAAAATTTCATTTTGCGAATGGGTAATAACATTTGTGTCTAACAACTCTAAATTATGGTGAAATAAAAATAAATAGCAAATATATGTTCTTCATAGATCACAGAGTGCACTGTTTTTATCATTATATGATAAGGATAAAATAAACTAATATAAAATAGGCCATGATGAATCTGGGGAAAGAACCAATTATGCAAGTATTTTTCTCCAGTAGACTTGAGTCAATATCTTGGAAAATATTTTGAGTTTAATGGATATTACAGAGGGTACTTCTAGTCAGATATAACTTCTTTCTGCTGTTATTTTAGAAATTACATATTCGAAGCTGCTAGACAACTCTAAAACTTATCTAGTTCTGATCTATTTCTGTGCAATGCTCATGGATTTTATATTTTTAATTTTTGAAGCATATAAAATATTATTTACATGTACTTAATTTGTATTGATAGATACCATAATTTACATGAGATATATTCTATATACCCACACTCTTACTTAGGTTTAGTTTTTCCTAAACCAGACATTCACACTCCCTTTACATAAAATTATATTTTGTACTTAGAAAGTATTGGGAGTTTGTGAACATTGTAACATATTTCCTCATACAGAATATGTACTTCAGTGTGGAATGACTACAATTTAAAATACTATAAACACATTTTAAAAACGTGCTATTTGAATTTATTTCTGTTATCTAAGTAGAATATTAGAGATTGTAATTTCTGGATCATAGCATCATTGGCTAGAAAGGTTTGTTGTTTTGAGAAAAGGAGACCAAGCTGAAATTGTTGCTGTCGCATGCTGCTGATTTGGTTCCACCTCCGAACGCTACAGCAGTTCTGATCCTTCTTCACATGTGCCATGTTGAAGTCCATTGTTGTAGCCACTGAGTCATTCCATTTTGCTGAGGGTCATTTTCTTTTTTGCTGATCTATTTCACCAAACATGATGTCCTTTTCTAGAGGACAGTCTCTGCTGACAACATGTCCAAAATACATGAGAACAAGTTTCCCCATTCTCACTTCTGTGTTCCTTTGAAGCCTTTCCTTGGCTTCAGTGTTATAGCCCTCCCTTCATGTTCTGGTCTTTTCTGAAAGTTCTTTATCTCAATTTCTCTCTGTTTTAGGGTGTTTTCTTAAAGCATTTTATTACTCGTCTCCTCTTTTGTTAATCTCTAAAAACTTCTGTAGAATGTCTGCTTATATCTACAGTTGAACTCAAAATTTCAAGATATGAACCATTATCATGATAAAAAGTGACCAATACTCTCCTGATAAGAAATGGGAATTCCACCTTTATAATATACATGGAAATTCCATCTTCATAATATTTCAATAAAACATGAAGAACTCAATCATGAAACCCAAGAAATATGGAAGAACGTTTCCTGACTATTTCAGTGGAAGAAAACTGCATCTCTATGCATTCTAAAGAAAAAATATGTACCGAAAGAAAAAGGAAATGAATGAATTAAATAAAAAATAATGCTTGCAAGTCACATTTGATGAAAGTATTTCAAAGTGGTTGGAGCAGGAGCTTACAGAAACTTGGGCTGGATTCAGAAGATAATGTAAGAGGTGGGATATCATGGCTAATGTCAGATGATTCTTGAATTAGAGCACAAAATATCAGAAAGATTTTGCGTGTGTTTTATTGACTATGCATAGGGATTTGACTATATGGATCATAACAAAGCACAAATTCTATTGTGAAGCATGAGCATTTCAGAACACTTAATTGTGCTCACGTGGAATCTGTACATATATGAATAAGTGGACTTTCAAATAGGACAGGAACTGTGTTGCTCAGTGTCATCTCATATCAATTCTATGCATAATACACTGAAACACTCTATTACTAAGCACTGTCCTCACAAGCATTACCTTTTGGGGATCTGTTCTTGAAGCTGCTTTGTCAACCCATTTCTTCAATAGTCTTCCTCTGCATGGCTGGCACTTCACTTCAGAAAGCATGATATCCTATGCCACTAACTGGTTTCTCTTGACAACATGTCCAAAATATGGGAGATGAAGCCTCACCATCTTTGTTCCTTAGTAACATTTTGGATGTAATTCTTCCAAGACATATTTGTTTGTTCTTCTGGCAGACTATGATACTTTAAATGTGCTTTGCTAACATAGTCAATCAAATGCTTCAATTCTTCCATGTACATCTCTAATCAATATTTATACCATGCTATGAAATGATTTGGAATATTACAGCTTGATTCAGGCACCATAAAGTAAAACCTTCCTCCCCAAAATTCAAAAGAGAACTTTTCCAGCAGGTTTTTCCAATGAAATATGTCATATAATTTCTTGAGTATTGTCTTCTATAATATTGATTGTAGGTACAAGCAAGAAGCAATCCTTAACCACTTCAATCTTTTCTGTTTATTGTGGAATTTATTGGTCCAGTTGTGATGATTATTTTACAGCGAGTAGTAATCCATAGGGATACTATAGTCCTTTATATTTAGACATGAACTATGCATAGTTTAAAATCATGAAAGGTGTGTGTCAATATTTTATTATTTAATTAGATTAATTCAATGTGTATGGTGCAGAAATAATCAAAGAATTTGGACTATGTGAAGAAGAAAAGACAACAGGATTAGAGGAAACCATATAAAGAAATGGTGATATGAAGATAACATACCCTTTCTTGCTGAAAATGAGGAATTCATGAGACACTACTACTTACAAAGGCTAGAGTTTCAATATGGATTATACCTCAAAATAGCATAGAAATATTTACAACTGGATCAATAAACAGGACTATGATAAACCAAGAAAAATTAGAACTTGTCAAGGATTTCCTCTTAGTTGGATTCACAAGCAAGGTCCCTGAGAGTGGCCACCAAGAAATCACATAACACATTCCTCTGAGTAAAGCTGTTTCAGAAGAGAGACACAAAAATATTGAAAAGGAAATATGTTCCTTCGAGGCATAGGGTGGTCTTGACTGAAGCCCTTGTGTCTTCAGCTACCTCATGTACATTCAGAATAAGGAATATTAAATAGATATTAAAGAAGATATTAGAGAAAAATGATTTTTGTTCTTGGCAAAGAGTACCGAATATGCTATGAACTACAGATATAAATATAGGGTGCATGATAATGGTCCCCAGAGTGCACCTTAGGAGGCAGGATGCACCATCCAATTCTAAAAAGTAAAAGAAATAAGATGCACAAGTTGTGAGATTTATCAGAGGATAAATCTCCAGTGCCCAGAGAATGACATTGTGCTGGTGAAGAAGTGGAAGGCACAAACTATACCGAACTAAAGACTGCACTACTGCACTGATGCCCAGCAGCCATTGTGATGATGACACGATCCAGTCAATGTTTGCATTGTATTATGCATAGGATTGTTATGTGTACAACCAACTTTATGGCAGTTAGCAAGATCAATTGACCCTACGAAATACTTGTAGGGTGTTTTGAGCAATCCCTAAAAGGTGCATGTCAAAAACATGGTTGGCTTCAACAGCTGTGTACACTTTATCCAAGAAAGGTCAAGTAGCCTTGTCTAAGCAACAGAGTCTCTGGGCTCTGAACAAATTAAAATAACAAAAATAATTCCTTATGGGGAAAATCAGGCCTGTGTTTTTGCCAGAGAAACTCCTTTTGCTATAGAAGGTGAAGGGAAAGAAATATGAATCATTGGTGAAGACATTATGTATGAAGACAAGGCTATGCAGCAGAATTTTGGAGTATGCTATAAATATATCTGAAAAAAATTACTTGTCCCTTAGAGATTGACTCTTTCATTCAGCATAATGTTTCCAAGGATCCTTTAGGTTGTAACATATATCAAAACTTAATTTCTCTTTATAGCAGCAAAGCATATCAGTACATACATACAGCACATTTTGTTTATTTATCCACCACCTCATGGATGCAAGTTGTTTTATTGCTTATCTAAGTATGAATATTGCTGAAAAGAACACTTGTGTTCATAGATTTATTTTTATTCCTGCTCTCAGTTATTTTTGGTAGAATTGATAGATAGTATGATATTTCTATGTTTAGCAATTTAAGAACTTCCAAACTGCAATTTAACAGTTATGAGCAGTTAATGATGTCTTCAGTTTTTCTCTTCATAATTGCAAACATATTTTAATTTTTCTGTCTTTTGGTTTTGTTTTATTATTGTTTAATCTTAGCTGTGTTGGTGAGAGTGAAACAATATTTCATTTTTATTTTGATTCTTGTTTTTCTAATAACTGCTGACACTGAATGACATTTCATGTGCTTGCTGGCCATTTATATTAATTCTCTGTGAAATTCATTGGAGCAAGAAACACACAAACATTTTGCTCAAATGTATTAAATTCATCATAATGAATTAAAAACTATTGTAATGTATCAAACAAGATCTGGTATGCAATAGTTAAGCAAGTGGCCCTGTACAAGAACATAGTGGTGAGAACATGCCAGCAACTTTACTGGAAAAAGTCCTGGAATTCTGCTTCTGCAGATGTTGCTTAACAGGAGAGTCTATGTGGCGGTTCTACCCTGAGACAAAGCATAACTTTGATCAGGAATTGATGTGACTACAGCCAATAACTACCTTATAGTGTATTTAGCAGATATGTGTTATAATCAGACTTTTAGAAAGTTGAAATAAAGAATGGACTTGAGACAAATCAGAAGAGAAGGAAAGTACTTAATTGTCTGAAAAAAGATCATGCTAGCAAGTGGGTATGTTAGACAGGGTTCTCCTGAGAAACGAAACCGCAGCACTTATGATTTTATATATATATATTTAGATAGATAGATACAACATGGGACATGAAGAGCTAATTAGTTTATAGAGCAGTACAAATGGCTCAGTGCAATTCACTTCAGTGAGACAGCTAATACACTGGCAGTCCTTTGAGTCTTCTGGGCCACTTGGTGTAAGTCAAAGAAGCAGACAGCTGAGATCTCTGTAAAGAAATTCCGGCAATCTGGCCAAAGGTAGCAAACAGCAAGGCAGGTCACCAACAGTCAGCCAGTTGCCATGGTCTGGCAGTCCCCAGCTCAAGTGATGTATACTCCAGTAGGATGGCAAAGCCGGTCTTGAGTGAAACTCAAATTATAGTGACACAGTCCACGAGTTGGATATCCAACAGGTAGTGTAGCTCACAAGTTGAAGCAGAGAAACTGCTAAGGCAGCCACATGCTGGTACAATCATCAAAGACCAAGAGGCAAGAAAGTCAAGTCTCACTAGCTGTCTATCTCCCCGCCTTTTAATAATCCCACACGTGTTCCTTGGCTGGGTTGGCACAACAAATCTCCCTATCAGTCTACGCTAGAGAAACAAAACCAGAGAAACTCATATGTGCATAAGAGAGTTTTATATAAGGGTTAAGTGTACATTAAGAAAGCACCCCAACACAGTTCAGTCCAAGTCCACAGTCTGAAATTAGCTCATATGTCTGACACCGATCTACAAAGTCCTCCTAAAACTCAAAACGCACATGCAAGGAAACCAGAGACAAGGAGGAAAACCAAACCAGTGAGCATGCACCTATCTCAGTGCTGGCTGGGGCCTCCGCGTACCTTCTCCAGCACCAAAGTCTACATCAGGTTAGGTCTCTGTGGCTTCTTTTGAGGGATATCTTTCAGGAAGTGAGCCTTGCCAGCTTGGGTAGAGAACTAGCTATGGCTGCCATACAATGGTCAGGCCATCAGAGAGCAAGAGACTGAAAGATGAGACTCACCAAGCCATTTATCTTCCCGCCCTTCAATTAAACTGCCTCTCAATTAATCCCACATTTTTTCATCGACCAGTTGACACAATAAACTTTTCTCAGCAGGCTTTCAAATAGCAAAGAAGGCAGTTGATGTCATGTTGTTACTTTACAGGAATGATGAAATGTCAATCACACACACACACATACACACACACACACACACACAAACACACACACACACTTGCTTTGACCAGAGGAATCTTCATGTGCGTTATAGTAAATCTGCATTTCCTCAGGTTTTCAGTAGGTTATTTTTCAGATGGAAATCATCCCATCTTTGTTCTGAGAAACACCTGGGTGGACTTGAACCTACAACTTTCCACGTAGCAAAAATCTATGTGCTCTTCTTGCCAGAGAGAAATATCAAAAATCTAAAGAAAAATGAATCTTACTAGCTGAGTCCTGGTGGTATAAGTGGTTGAGTGCCGGTCTGTGGCCCGCAGACTTGGCGGTTCAAAACCAGCGGCAGCTCTCAGGAGTAGCGCTGGGTAGCTCCCAAGACCACCAGAGAGCAGTGTTGCCCCCCAAAAAAACAAAAACAAACAAAAAAAGAAAGATGAATTTTACATTTTACTGAATAAATCATTAATGGGACTAACTTCCTTCACAATAAGTGTTTTCTTTTCAAAGCTATATACACTGAGTATTAAAAATATGATTTTACTTTATTATATTTAATCATTTTATTGAGGGCTCATACAATGCTTTTCATCATATACACTTCAATACATAGTTACATATACTGTGCCAAGCACCCCCACATGCCTGCCCTCATCAATATTCTCCCAACATCCGCCTTTCCACTTGGGCCCTTGATATGAGCTTCTCTTCCTTCCCCCTCCATTCTTTTCTCCCCCCCCACCCCAGTCCTCATTACCCTGCAAATCATTGTTGTTTTGTCATATCTTACACTGCCTGATATCTCCCCCTGTCCACTCCTCCCTATGTCCATCCTTCGGATAGTAGACAGTCTGCAGAACCCCACAGCTGTCTTCTTTTCTACCCCCCACCCTCCCTCCAACCATCTGGCAACTCCACTCCCACCATTGACTCTGAGGGGTTCATCTGCCTCAGATTAAAATGTGATTTTCTAATCATCTTACATATTTAAAATCTGTTTTCAGTTTGAACATTATTAATTTTGTAGAAGGGATGATTGGAAAAAAATTCAAAAAAATTTAATATACTTAAACTGCTTCTTGGAAGTTCAATGCTAGCTATATTTCATATCTTTTCTTGAAATATGTAAACGAGATCTTTGAAGTAAAATATTTATTCCAAACATCTATACATCTAAATCTTCATTTGACTAAGATTTATTCTTTGATGATTTACTTTTTTTTTTCAAGTTTGTCTAATGAATAAGGAAGGTAATGATCAGTACCAGTATTCTAAAATAGCTCATTTTAAAGTGGCAGGTACCCCCCACATTCATGACAGCAGTGTACTTCTCAGTGGGGCAGAGTTCTTGGGAGGGAAAGTGCTAGAGAAAAATAATTATCTCTCAGTCTATGATTTACCAAAACAGTTGGTGCTGTAGACACAATGTCCTTATAGCCAGCTTGCCATGGAATGACACTAATCTTATTTTAGATAGAAGAAACTGCAGCTGACATTCTCATTTGCTGGCTATATCTATGACTTGTGTATGCCTATAGATTTTTTTTAAAGGGGGTACACTACGTAAATGAAAAAATTACATTAATTAGAGCTTATAGCTAGAAAAACAAATGGTTTTCACTGTTTGGTGATAATCCTGAAGGCATTCAGTTTTAGAAAGGCCCCATATGTGCAGACTATGAGGACTATATCAGGATTTCAAGGATGAATCTGACTATATCAAAAGGAGCTAATATAGAGACAATATATTTGAAGATGAAGAATTTGATGCAATGCTATTTAAGCTTGATAATCAGAAACAAAATATTTAAACTTTAATAAAAGTTTAAAAGTCATGACAGGAAACAATAGTGAGAATTATTTCAAGAATATTTACCGACTATGTTTATAAATATGATCAATAAGTTTTTTTCTTAAAAAGATCATCTAGCCAGAGCTCGCTAGGTGTGGATCTGGTACCTCTTTTGTGAAGCGGCAGCTGAGGAGACTCAAGTGCTCGCTATGGCCAATGAAAAACCCAAGGAAGGAGTGAAGACTGAAAACAACGGTCATATTAATTTGAAGGTAGGGGCAGGATGGTTCTGTGGTGCAGTTTAAGACTAAGAGGCATATGCCACTTGGTAAGCTAATGAAAGCCTATTGTGAATGACAGTGTTTGTCAATGAGGCAGATCAGATTCCTATTTGACAGACAACCAATCAACGAAACAGATACCCTGCACAGTTGGAAATGGAGGATGAAGATACAATTGATGTGTTCCAGCAGCAGACAGGAGGTGTCTTCTAAAGGGGAGCCTGCTCCTTTCCTCCAGAGCTCTTCCTACCAACCAAGAATCCATTCTCAATTCGAAAACCACAATTTGGTTCCACCACATAATGACTACAACAGTATAGTTTTCTCTTTCTTTCATTTCCCCTTTCCCATTCCTTTATTGTACATAAAGTAACTGGTGCTTGTGCACACACATATTGTACCTTTCCTCTTGTTTATTTTGTTTTTTTTATTTTTTTCTCCCCCCCCCTTTTTTTCCCCTAAATGGCCAATGGTATGTTTTGATCGACATCAAGTGGAGATGGGATGGAGAAGATCCTGGTTCTGTGCAAACACTCCCTTCTCCATTAGTGGCATGCTCATTCAGCTCCTCTCTTCATATTCCAGTAAGTTATTTTGCTCTCACTGTTTAACAAAAAAAAAAAATGACATAAAAATGCTTGCATACCTTGTTCAATTGGAGAATTTTAAAGTGTTTCATTTATATTTGTAAAACCAAGGATAATTTTGTTGTTGTGGGCATCACTGCCTCTAGTGGTTGTGGACACTCCCAGTGCTGCTCCTGAGAGCCGCCACTGGATTTGAACCGCAAGCCCGTGGCCTGCAATCCCACACTCAACCACTTACGCCAGTGGGGCTCAGCCCCCAAGGACAATTTTATAACTTTTTTGTATGTAACTGTTACATGTAGGGCAATCTGTCTTTAAGTAGGGGTAAACTATTCTCAAAGAAATGAACCCTAGATAGTTTTCCCTGGAAATCAAGTGTCTTGTTGTTTAAACAAACTTGTTGTTTTTTTAAAAAAAGGTCATCTAACCAAGGTACACAGGTCATTTTGAGGATCTAAATACTTCATTATGTTTCTTTCCAATAAGAGACATACTTTTATTTATATAAGAAATTAATTATAGAAGATCATTCAACAATGGTTACCACAGTATGTTCAAAGAGAGTTAAAAGAGGCTTTGGAGACATTAAGAAGGAGAATTGGAATAAAGGACATATTATTGATGACATCAAATGGATCTTGGCAGAAAGCAGAGAATGTGAGAACAATATTGATTTGTGTTTTATTGCATATGCAACAACATTTGACAGTGGATTACAGCAAACGCTAGATAACCTTAAGGAGAAGAGGAATTCGAAAATTGTGGTAGTCATCTAATTTGGTGTCAAATTGACAATTAAGAGTGTAGGGATGAGGACTGAACCCTGGTGGCGTAGTGGTTGTGCGAGGGATTGTGGCCCCCTGGGACGGAGGTTCAATTCCAGCAATAGGGCTGGACCTCCTACTCCCACCACCAGAGAGCAGTGATGCCCCCCTCCCAAAAAGAAAGAGTGTAGGGATAAAAAAAAGAGTGTAGGGATGGAGTATTGACTATCAATATGGAGATCGCTAATGAAATTTCTGTGTGAGCAAGGCCTTCTCCTGAGAACTCTGGGAAATGTAGTGTTTCCTTCTTGGAGGTGGGAGACACTATCTCTGTTGGTTCAATTCCTTGGAGACCTTATATCGACAATGCTCACTGCCTGAGAGACTCCCCTGTCAAGGCTGGCTCCCTGCTAGACATCCCTGAGGAGAAGCCACAGGGATGGACCCCCTGCTGTAGCCAGAAACCTGGACCTAGAGAAGCCACGTGGAGACTCATGTCAGAGTTAAGTTGTTTAAAACACCACTGATTCCAAGACTTTCTATCCACTGCCTTGTGATCATTCTGCATTTGATATCGTTGCATGTGTTTCATGAGTCTGAAGAAGATTTTATAGGTTGGTATGTGACATATGGACTAATATCAGACTTACGGCTTTTGACTGGGCCAGGTTCGGATTCTTGAAGCAAAATTGCCCTTTATATAAAACACTCTCTTACATACATAAGTTTGCTTATGAATTTGTTTCTCTAATCTACTCAGAGTAATGCAAGAATATGCCATTGTGCTCATGAAGAACCTGCACATTGATCAAGAAGCAGTTGTGGGGACAGAGGAAGGGACAACTGCATGGTCTAAAACCAGGGAAGGTGTTCATCAGCCTTGTCACTTCCCACCACACATATGCAATCTGTGCTCTGAGCAAAGAATCCGGAGCATGTCATCCTGTTGTATAAGGCATAGTAATGAGTGGAAAGTGACCTGATGGCACCTATACACAATGACTGTTAACACATCAATGTTCTTTCATGTTCCTGGCCCCTGTGCCCTAGATAATTCCATTCTCTTATACAGATAATAAAGATAGCATTGCCCTATTATGAGAATCTAGGTGATAATGAAGGCAAATCACCGATCAAAAATTTCTTTGTCTTTTTCATCATTCATAGTTGTTTTGAAATTAAACATTAAACATAGTCATATTACAGATATACATTAATAACAATGGCATGAGACTCTTAATTAAGTTGAAACAATGGAACTAATCTGAGCAAACAAAATACAAGATGGAATAGGATTTTAATAAAAATCAAAGATCAAGAAGAAAAGCACTCTGAATAAAGAAAATCACGTAAAAATGGTTTGATACAGAAAACTGATTAGCAGGTCCTTGGGGAAAATATGTATGTTGCTGTTGTTGTATGTCTTTGAATTTATTTTGCCTGATATATAAGTCTTTTGACATGGTAAAAATGCCCCATCATGTATCTTCTGTGCAACTAAGTAGAGAAAGACAAGCCATGGAATGATGCTGGAGTAGTGTAAAAGTGCCACAGAGTTTCCTGGTTTGAAACTAAGTTTGAGTTCCGTTTTCCAAGACTTCTAATGATGCATTGGAGGAAATAGCAATCCTATCTGTTTTCTGTGCGCTACATCTTTTTACAGAAGATAACCTCATTTTCATCTGCTTTCTTCCAAAAGTATTTTGAAAATGGTAATAGGTTACACAAGATTCTTAAGAGAAGCTTACAAAATTTTGTTCATTAGCTTACAAATATAAGATGATATTGATGCAACTAATTTAATAGATGAAGTCACGGAGGTCAGGAATTGTGATCTGGTATACAACTTTTCATAGTTCTGATATGAATCAATTGAAACACAGTTTCTGGTTCAGAAAGCCCAGATATTGCATTTCTAATTATCTACCTATTGACACATGGCAGTTTGATAAAAAGCAAGAAATGTCATAGGAAATGTATTAATGTTCATTTAAAATATCTACACTATCATTATTATTATAATTTTAACAAGAGTTATAGTCTTGGAAACCCACAGGGCAGTTGTACCCTGTCCTGCAGATTTTCTATGAGTCAGCTTGATCTGATAGTAGTGAGTTTATTTTTGTTTCTGTTTTTAAATCACAAGATGCCCTGGAATTTGGTTGTGATTAGGTTTGATTTACTTGTTGTTGTACTTATTTTCTCAATAATTTTATTGGGGGCTCTTTTTATATTTAATACATCATTTCTATCAAGCATGTTTGTACACATATTACCATATTCATTTCAAAATATTTTCCACTTGAACCCTGGGTATAAACTCCTCTTTCTCCTCCTTTCTTTTTATAATGAATCATTTTATTGGGAGCACACACAACTTTTTTATCATTATAGTTTGCTCCTCATTATAACTATCCTAAATTTTCAGCTATCTGTAGGAGAAATACCCAAATATATAATAAGTTCTACATTTTCTTATTTTAAAAGATGCTGTTAAATTTTCACTAGCCTCAATGCCACATGACCTTTTCATTCAGGCTGCATAGTTTCATTTATTTCTGCCAAGAAAATAGGTTCCTAGATCTTAGAAAAGGTTTACATCTACAATAATCTTAGTAGTTGGATCCTAATTAATCGAAGCCAGTGATAATAGATCTATTTCTGATATCACTACTTAGAACAAGCACATACTTATAGTATGGCAATAGACAATAAGTGTTGGTAAGAACTGCTTAGGAACCCAAAACCCTGAACGTAGCCTCTTTCAGTTCAGCCTGTCCTCACAATGATAGGCATGGATGTAAAAGTTCAGGTTAGATTCTCCTTAATAGAACAGAAATGTGGTTGAAACCTGTCATTGTAGAGTTGTTGGTCATGTGTAACTAAATTCTAGACAATATGTTAAACACATGATAGATTCTTTAATAATTTATGAGATATAAAATTACATTTTGTCTTAAAAAAAGGTAATTTCAAACCACCTGCCCTCCATTTAGGCCCCCAGTACCAGCTATTTAGAGAGTAATAATGGCAACAGGTGTGCAAATGTGGTCTGCATTCAATTGATATATGTATTGATTTGATGTGATGGGAATTATAGGAGTGCCCAATAACAGGATTTATAAAAAAAAAAAAAAAGAAGAAGGGGAAAGGAGCTCATATCAAGGGCTCAAGTAGAAAATACTTGGAAATGAAGATGGGAACATGTGTACAAATATGCTTGATACAAATGATGTATTGAATGTTATAAGAGCTGTAAGAGCCCCAACAAAATCATTGGGAAATAAAGGTAATTTATATTTTTATATTGCTGCTTGCATACTGACAATGCTGATTTAATATATACCTGGTTAAAATGTAAGAATGGAATTTCATGACTAACTAGATAAAGCACTGTTCTAAAAACGGGTGATTGAGGGCTGAGCCCCGGTGGTGTGGTGGTGGTTTGTGAGAGTGCAGCTCACAGGGTTGACAGATCAAATCCAGCAGCAGCTCTCCTGGAGCAAGGCTGAGCCTCCTACTGCCATCAGAGGGCAGTAAAGCTCACACGCACACACACAAAAAAGAAGCTGAAATTCCCATTAGCACGATAATTTTTTTTAAAAAATGGTACTTGGAACTGTAATAGAAAGAAAGCGAGGAGAAGATAAATATTTAAACTACCCATGGATAATCAATGAAAGATCCATGTTTTATTTTAATGTTTTATGTACTTGAAGCAAACACATTCTCATGAAATAAAAGTTGCTATCTATTTTGGCTTTGTGTCAGGAAGCCCATTAGGGAATTTTTGCCTTGGAAGCACTGTCTGGAAGATTTACCAGTCTTTGTGGAAGTGAGCCACAGAGTAACAAAAATAATAATAATAATAAAGGCATATTGTAGGCAGCATGGCTTGTCAAAATCATCTATTTTTTTTCATGGAAAGATATCAAGAATATTTGGTTAGAGGGTATATTAATTATCTTGGGTATGCATTGTGCAGAGATAATTGAGTCTTTCAAAAAATGACTTCTGGCATTTCATATACAGCCCTGGGGCATCAGTGCTAGCTCCATAGTGAATGTTGAATGTGTGAATTGGAACCATATCTGACCTGTCATTATTGTACCACATCATATCCAGTCAGCTCGAAGAATAGCATGACAGCTAAGGCTATCTGATGGAGACTTTGGGTGATAATTGGGTAACAGGCAATGAAAATATTGAAGCTCTCAGTAATTTCATTTTCCTCAGGTCTATATCCATCACCCATGGAAATAGCAGCCTTTAAATGGAATACATGTTGAACGGGGAAAATGTGGTTCAAAATAAACAAAAACATTTTTTCAAGTGTTGGAAATGAAAAATAAAAATTTCAATTGCCTCATCTACATCTGAAAATAGACAATGAGTGATGGGGACTTGAGAAATACCAGGACCTTTGAAAGATTGTGTTGGCAAGATTATTTTATCAACTGCCTGAAGATCAAACAGTCTATGTTGGAAGAAGTATGATCAGTACACTCCTTGGAAGTGAAGATGGCAAGATTTCATCTTATTGCCTTTTAATGAGTGATTAGGACATGGTTATCCCTAGCAGAGAAGAGCATCATGATTAGAAAATAGAGGATGAAACACACAATGTCCCTCAAGTTCTTAAATGCTTCCCACCACCCACTATCATAATCCTACTTCTACCTTACAAATCTGGCTAGACCAGAGGAGATACACTGGTACAGATAGGAACTGGAAATACAGGGGATCCAAAACAGAAGAATCCTTCAGGACTAGTGGAGAGAAGAGCAATATTGGGAGGGTGGGGGGAAGGATCTACATATAACCTCTTCCATGGGGTACAGACAGTGGAGAAGTGGGTGAAGGGATACATTGGAGGATATATGATATGACAAAATAATGGTAATTTTTGGATTGTTAAAGATTCATCAGAGAGTTGGGAGTGGAGAGAGAGAGGAGAAATAAGTGGATACAAAGTAGAAAATAAGGGTTTTGAGAACAATGTGGTAAAAAAATGTATATAAGTGCTTGGCACAATGGATGGATGTGTGGAATATGATGACTTGTATGAATCCCCAATAAAATAATTAAAAAAGGCAATGTAGAGGAGATTCTCGGGGTATAAGAATGGGCTCAAATGCAGCTACTTTTGTGAGGATTGCACCATTTCCTTTTCTTTTTTTAATATGTATTTTATCGGGGGCTAATATATTTAATACATCATTTAATACATTTAAGACCTCATGTGTATTAAGCATACTTGTATACATGTTGCTGCATTCACCTACATTATCTACTTGAACTCCTCTAGCATAAGCTCCTCTTGACCTCTTTCCTCTTGTTCTTTATTTTTTTAAATCCAATTTCCCATATTTCCCCTTCCCCCTTCTCCTCCCCCATGAACTTCCAGTAATTTACAAATTGGTATTACCTCTTCATATCTTACACTGTGTAAGGTGTCACTTCACTCACCTCCTCCCCCTCTCCCCACCCTGTTGTCCACACCCAGAGAAGAGGTCAAATACAAATCTGAGAAATTTTTTCCTGCTTTCAACTCCACCATCCCTCCACCCTCCAAGTGTCACCACTCCCCACTAGTCTCAAGAGATTATCTATCCAAAAAACCACGTTTTCAACTCCAATATGCACGCCCTGGTCCAGCCAAACTGTCAGGCAGAATTGGGATAATGATAGTTGGTGGGAGGAAGCATATGAGAACATTTCACTGCTACTACACTGCACCTAGACTGGCTCATCTCCTTGCTATTAGCCCCTCTGTAAGATGATGTCTCTTCACTTATTGATGGGCGTTGGGTCCCCAATCTGAACTCCCTCTCACTAATAATGATATATCTCTTAGGTCTTTGATGCTTGATACCAGATCCCTTTGACACCTCATAGTCATACATACTGTTATGCTTCTTCCATGTGGGCTTGCTTCTTAGCTAGATGGCCACTTATTCTCTTCATGTCTTTAAAACCACAGACACACATCTTTTGACAGCCAAACACCATCAGCTTTCTTCACAACATTTGCTTATGTACATATTTGTAGTCAGCAATCATATCAGGAAAGTGAGCATATAATGTTATGAATATTAGTTCTTGAAACCTGATAATTGATCCCTTTGGTATTTCTTAGTCTCATAAACTGTACTTCTTCCATGTGGGTTTTGTTGCTTCTGAACTGGATGGCCGCTTGTTTACTATCAAGCCTTTAAGACCACAGACGTATATGTTTTGATAGCCGGGCACCATCAGCTTCCTTCACCATATTTGCTTATGCACACATTTGTTCTCTGTGGTCATGTCAGGGAGCTGCTCCTCATGAAATGGCAATTTAATAGAACAAAATGTTCCTGTACTGAGGAAGTACCTGATTGAGGTCCAATGCCCATCTGCTGTCCTAATTCTAAGCCTATAAGTATATGCACATTGATCTATTTCTCCTTCATCATATGAATATATGCACCTAGGTATTGGGTTATATTTAATCTCTATAAATTTAATCTCTATAACCTCTATAAATTCACCCATTTTCTTTTATTGAACATAAAATCTGAGTAGTATTTGATTTGATATTACCTAACAACAATACCAACCTTAAAGTACAATACTAATGGATTATATCTGCGAAATGATTAATTCTTCAGGAATCACCAAGGAAGATGGAAAAATATTTATTAGCACTCGCAGATGAAATTGGTAAACTTTTAAGCCTTTCAAGAAACATTGTGCTGATGCTGAAGGAAGAAGTCAAGCTGTATGAAGGCATGATCAAAACACATGGATCTAGAGAGGGACATAATACACTTTGAAATGTTTCAACAGATATATCTCTGAAAGCAGTCTATGTCAAGGAATTTTGACCACAGTTATTTGACCAACTGCTTAAGAGAAATCCACATATGTGCTTGTTCCAAAGGAATGTCATAAATGTAATGGATAAATTATTGAACAAATAATACAATGACTTAGACCAAACACACATTATTCCTCAAAATATCGTGTTTCCCTCAATTTTTTAAAAAGCTGTTTTTATTTATATTTATACCTATATTTATATATTATGCAATTTCAAGGTGACTAACAAAATCTTTTTTACTATTTATACATTTAAAGCATAAAAATATCTGACCAAGACTTTCATATTATGATATTATTAAATATGATATGTAGGATAATTGCACACTGTGTCTTAAAAATACTATGCATTCATATTAAAGAATAGGTATGCATTGTGAATAACATTTTGGTTAAAATAATATCATGGTAAATTCTAACAGCAACACTTCAAGGATATACAGATAAAGGGGAGGTGTTTCATTTTAGACACTGGGATAATTGTAGAGCATTTACAAATCAGCTGTAGTTTACAACCAAACTCTGAGTTTACAGTTATTGCATATTGCTGAGCACTTATTACACAGGAATACACCTTTCCTCAATGTCTCTGTATGGAGAAAAATCATGTTCTGGGTAACTTTCTTTTGGGCAACTGGTATCCAGTTAAGTTGAGGTCTAGACTCAGACGTCTTCTGTGGCAGAATTATCCAATGCAATGTTCTTTCTTTGAGCTCTTGATGTTGCTTCCATGAGCTTTACTTGTAGACCCAACTAAGACAGAATTCTTAATGATTTCATCTCTTCTCCAATTACCATGATATGATCTATTGGTCCAGTTGAGAAGAATTTTACTCTCACTATATGGAGTAACAGTTCACAGTGGAGGCTGCCATTCTTGCTTTTTATTGAGAAGTACCTAAAGTCCTCATTCTCAGCAAGCAAGGCAGTGTCATTTGCCTATCACAGGTTGTTAAGAATGCTTCCTCAAGACCTGATCCAGAATTCTGCTTCATACAATCCAGCTACTCTAATCATTTGCTCAGCATACAAATTGAATATATATGATGAGAGGATACAGCCCTGAACTACACCCTTCTTGACTTCATAGCACACAGCACTCTCTTGTTCTATTTCTACAACTGCCTCTAGATCCATCCAGGAATTCTACAAATGCACAATGCAGCTTTCACATTTCTCGTTCTTCTCAAATCTGCCCACAGTTTGTTGAGGTTCAGCCTGTCGAATACCCTAGTATACATGAATTAAACACAAGGTAATATCTTTCTGGTATTCTTTGAATTGAATCAAGATCCATCTGGCATCAACAATGATATCCTTTTTTCTATGCCCTCTTCCTTATCTGGTCAGAACCTCTGGCAGTTCTCTGCTAATGTACTACTGTAACCAATGTTGGATGATCTTCACTACAATGTTACTTGCATATGATATGAATTATATTGCTCTTTAATCTGAACATTCTCTCATGCCACCTTTCTCTGCAATAGACACAAATATTGATCTCTTCCAGTAAGTTGACAAAGCATCTGTTTTCCAAAGGTCCTGGCACATATGAGTGAGGGTTTCTAGTGCTTCGTTATCTTGTTGAAATATTTCAATTAATATTCGATCAAGGGGCCCTGGTGGTCTAGTGCTTAAGAGATGGGCTTCTAAACAAAAGTCAACAGTTCAAAACCAACAGCTGCTCCTCAAGATAAAGATGTCAAAAGTTATTGTCTCAGGAACCCACAAAGGCAATTCTACACTGTCCATTAGGGTTGAAATGCAAGTCAGAAGTGACTTGATGGCAGTGCGAAAGGTGTTTCCTTGTGTTTTGTTGCCTATTCAAAAGATATTGACTGTGTAGATTGTATTAAAAATGTGAATTATTTAGAGAAGAATGGGAATTCAAGACACTTGTTTGTCCTCATGGCCAAAGTAGACCTTGAAGATAGACCAAGTGTTATTCAAAGAATAAAAGGGGAAATAGCAATGTTTAAAAACATGAAAAGTGTGCATCAAGCTTGTGTCCATTCACCATATGTATTCTACCTATATGCCAAGCAAATAGTTTCAGAATTTTGAAGATCTAAAAAAAAAAGAGGACTGATGTCTTCTGATGAAAATCAAGGAATACAGTTCAATACAAAAAAGTACTATAAATAGTCCTCACAATTAAAAGAATAGGCCACATCATGAGAAAAGATGAGATTTATCAAATAATTCATTGTACTTGGATCCACAATCAACATTCATGGAAGCAGCAGGCAAGATATCAAAGGACATATTGAGTGACTTTTGAAAGTGTTAAAATGCAAAGACAATCACATTGAGGACTACAGTGGACCTGACCCAAGTCACTGCATTTTCAATAGTCTCATCTGCATATGGAAGATGCAAAATGAATATGGAAAACCTGTGTATATTTGGTGTATTTCACTTCTTCTGCTATTGGAAAATGATATGGACTGACAGAAAAATGAACAAGTCAAGACTGGAGGAAGCATAACCAAAATATACATTTGACACAAGAATATTGAAACTTATTCTCATGTACTGTGGACATGTTATCAGGAGAGGGCAGTCTGTGAAACATATATCATACTAGTAGAGGATTAGAAAAACAAGAATAGATCCTTGACAAGATGCATTGATAGTGTCTGCAAATATTCCCTTAACAATTATAATAATAATAGTGAAGATGGTACAGGAGGGAACATTGTTTTCTTCTATTTTACATAGGGTCACTATGCGTTGGATTGAATCAGATAGCACCTAACAACAACAGGAACTACCCTATATCCATTTGAGAAGCGTGTGTAGAAAACAAATGCTGTCTAGGTTAGAATATTCGTTCTAGGGATTGCAAAGGTATTTGACAGATGCCACATATTCTAATGAATCATTAAATCACCAAGGCATTTCTTATTCAAGCAATTTGTTGGATTGATGTGCTTGTCTCAACCACGCAACATGTTTGTAAGACATGGATGATAGATTACAAAACTGAGAGTTGTGTATGCATTGCTCTGCCTTGCTATTTTTATTTTTGCTTTCTGTATTTGCAACTATTTAATTTTCTATGTTGGACTTTTCTAAAACAAAATTCTCAACATAGCAGCTATTGCAAAATTTGAGTAATTTTCAGAACATTCATGAGAAATGAGTATTCTGGGTAGTAATATCATGAATGTATTTCAAAGGCTTTCTGAGCCATTATAAATTTGCACTAATTTATTTTAAAACATCCAAAAATATATCATTTGGATCACTAAAAAGTCATACATCTGTTTTAAAATAACCCTATCCAGGCTCTTTTAATTGTATTAAAATTAAAACCAAAACAAATACCACAATATTAGAATGCTTTTTGTGAAAGAATAGTGAAATTGTTGATACTTTCTAATTATGTGGACGACATGCTCCCTAAATCTGCCTTTTAAAATTTTGATTAGGTGCATTAGTACTGCAATCCAAAGCAAATATGGAAATTTTAAAGGAAAAGTGTTGCTCTTTTTGTGACCTAAATAAAGACTACTTAGAATAAATAGCAAAATAATAGTCAAAATCAGAAAAATGTTTGCATAGCTTTAACTGAAATCTTGATGCTAAATAAACTTTTTGCTTGATGTGTCCCAGCATTGATTTGTCTAAATCAGATGCAGACAGGAGCAGATCGTATAAGTGGGATTTTAAATAGGTAGGATGAAAATCCCGAAAGAATTTCTGAGGGAAAATTGTAGTGATGTGAAACATAGTTCTTTCAGTATAATCCTGAAGGGAAAACCACTAGTATTTAGAAGTGATCCAGGAAAAGCAGCTGTAGACCACCAACTACGTAATGGAAATAGTTCTTGAGAAATGCTAATGATATTTTGATTGCTGATTTTTTTGGAGATACTACTTTTCATGTGAATATTTTGAGGTTAGCCACAGTTTTAACAGGAAAATATCCATGAAATCTTCAACAATGTATGCTGCTTCAGCACAATTTCTCTTTCTATTCATCAAACAATCAGTCCTTAGGGGTGGAGTAAAAATGCTCAAATAGCTATCTATCCAGATAGATGGGGAAATAAGGGTCTTCCAAGATAAGGAAAAACTCAAAGGATATGCCGTGAGACATCCTATCCTGAGGAAGATCCTTGCCGACTCACTATGGCCAGAAGACCGAAACCCACCAAGCACAAACAAGGGAATATCAGATACTTCAACCTCATCGAGGAGCGAACAGTCTAACCCCAATTACCAAGAACATATGGCCACAGGTAGAAAACATAGCAATAAAGAGGCCCCCAATGAAAACACAACAGAGCTATGGAAAGGGGAACAAGGAAACACACACACCAAAAAAAAAAGGCCAGCGATGAACCTACAGATTGGGATCATAACTCTAAATGTCAATGGCCTGAACTCCATCATTAAAATAAAAAGGTTGGTTGACTTGCTTGGAAAACATAATGCATCAATCTGTTGCCTACAGAAAACACATCTTAAGCTTGCAGACAAGTATAAACAAAGAATAAAAGGCTGGAAGAGGATATACCAGGCTAATGGTGAATCAAAAAAAGCAGGGTTCACAATCCTAATTTCAGATGAAACAGACCTCTTGGTTCAAGACATAGAAAGAGACAAGCAGGGGCACTTTATAATGCTCAAGGGTACACTTCACCAGGAACCAGTGAGCATAATAAATATATACGCGCCAAATATACACCCACGAAATTTGTTAAGCGGACTATTCAGAACATGAAAAAAGATGTCACAGACTTAACAATTATAGTAGGACACTTTAACACGCCACTACCAAAGAAAGATCTTTGGGAAAGAAGCTCAGCAAAGAAGCTATAGAACTAAATACCACAATAAGACTAGATTTGATAGACATATTCAGGGCCTTCCACCCAAATGCAAAAAAATGCACATTCTTCTCAAGTCCACATGGCACATTTTCAGAAATTCACCACATGCTGGGACACAAGTCAAGCATAAGTAAATTCAAGCACATAGAGATCATACAGACGTCCTTCTCTGATCACCATGCCATAAAGCTGGAGATTAATAAAAGAACGTCCAAAGGCAAACAGTTGGAGGATAATAACGAACTTCTGCGGAATGAATGGGTAATGACCCAGATTAGATGGGAAATCAAAACATTTTTAGAAATTAATGAGAATGAGAATACTTCCTATCAAAACCTCTGGGATACTGTGAAGGGAGTTATCAGAGGTAGCCTGATTGAAATAGAAGCAAATATGAAAAAGGAGGGGAGTCTTATTGCAGAGACGCTCACACAAAAACTCCAACAACTATAACAGAGCCAGCAGAATAATCCCTCCACCAGTAAAAGAAAAGAAATAATAAAAATTAGGGCAGAGTTGACAAAAAAGGCAGTAGGAAGACAAAAAAGCAATGCAAAAGATTAATGCAGCAAAAAGTTGGTTCTTTGAAAGGATCAATAAAATCGACAGGCTACTAGCAAACCTGACCAAAGAAAGGAAAGAACAAGCAACAATAGGCAGGTTGAGGAATGAAATGGGGGAAATCACTGCAGACTCTAATGAAATTAAACAGATTATCACAAAGTATGACGAAGATCTGTACTCCAACAAGTTTAACAATCTGGAAGATAAGGGAAAATACCTAGAAAAAAAAATCCCTCCCTAGATTGTCCCAGATAGAGGTCAAGGAACTAAACAAACCCATAACAAGTGAAGAGATAGATATGGTTATGAAGAATATGCCAACAAAAAAGCTCTTGGACCAGATGGCTTCACTGGGGAATTCTATAAAGC
Source organism: Nesogale talazaci (assembly GCA_004026705.1). Lineage (NCBI taxonomy): Eukaryota > Metazoa > Chordata > Mammalia > Afrosoricida > Tenrecidae > Nesogale > Nesogale talazaci. The sequence goes on from PVJH01006289.1 coordinate 97,249, forward strand.
TTTCAGGGAGGAGTTGGCACCAATCCTCCAGAAAGTTTCCCAGAATATAGAGAAGGATGGAAAACACTCCAACTCATTTTATGAAGCCAGTATAATTTTGATACCCAAACAGGGAAAGGATTCCACAGGAGTAGAGAACTATAGACCAATATCGCTATTGAACATAGATGCAAAAATCTTCAACAGGATATTGGCTAATGGAATACAAAAGTATATAAAAAGCCTAATCCACCAGGATCAGGTAGGACTCATCCCAGAGATGCAGGCATGGTTTAGCTACCATAAATCCATCAATATTATACATCATATTGATAAGATGAAATACAGGAACCATATGATAATAACTATAGACACAGAGAAAGCATTTGACAATTTCCAGCACCCTTTTCTAATCAATACACTTAGACAGATAGGAATAGAAGGACAGTTCCTCAAGTTAATACAAGCTATCGATGAGAAGCCAACAGCTAACATAATAGTCAACAGAGTAAAGACTAAATCAATCCCACTGAAGAAGGGGACTAGACAAGGATGTCCCTTATTCCCACTACTATTCAATACAGTACTGGAGGTCTTAGCAAATAACATAAGACAACGAAAAGACATCCAAGCTATCCAAATGGGAGAGGAGGAGGTCAAATTATCATTATTTGCTGATGGCATGATCCTCTACATCAAAAATCCCAAGAGTTCTACATCCGGAGTACTAACAGTGATAAAGGAGTATGGAAGAGTGGCAGGATACAAGATCAACAAACAGAAGTCTATTGGTCTGTTCTACATATCTGACAAGAGCACAGAAGATGAAATTAAGAAAGCAGCACCATTCACAATAACCAAAAATAAATCGAAGTACTTTGGGGTATATTTAACCAAAAAAGCAAAAGATCTATACAAGGAAAACTACAAAATCCTACTACAGGAAACAAAAAGTGACCTCCACAAGTGGAGGAATATCCCATACTCACAGATTGGGAGACTCAATATAAAGATGTCTATCAAACAACTTCATATGGAGAGGGGAAAAAGCCCAGAATTAGCAGGGATCTCCTCAAGGATAAGAACACAGTCGGAGGGCTGGCTTTACCTGATTTTCACACTTACTACAAAGCCACAGTGGTCAAAACAGCATGGAACTGGCATAATGAGTGATACACAGATCAATGGAAAAGAATAGAAAACCCAAAAATAAAACCATTAGCATATAGACAACCGATTTTTGACAAGGACCCCAAAAGCATCAAGTGGGAGGGTGATGCCCTTTTCAACAAATGGTGGTGGAGACAATGTAAATCTACATGTAGAAAAATGAAACAGGATCTCAACCTCACCCCATGCACAAGAGCAAACTCAAGGTGGATCACAGACCTGGAAGTAAAACCACAAACCATCAGAACCATTAGCGAGAGAATCGGGAAAAACCTAAGAACCTTGACCCAGGGAATAAAAAGGCTAACTGCAATAGTACAGGGTACACGTGAAGGGGAACTTGAAATTGACAAATGGGACTTACTAAGAATAAAATACAGGTGTACATCAAAGGACTTTACCAAGAGGGTAGCCAGGCAACCCACAGACTGGGAGAGGATTTTTAGCAATGGTACAACAGACAAAGGGCTTATTACAAAAATCTACAATACCCTTGTTTCCTGCAAGAAGAAGAAAACAGATAACCCTTTGAAGAAATGGGAAAAAGAAATGAAAAGAAGCTTCACTAGGGAGGAGGTCCACATGGCCAATGAACATATGAGAAAATGCTCCAGCTCATTAGCCATCAGAGAAACACAGATCAAAACAACCATGAGATATCATCCAATACCCTTGAGGCTAGCCCAGATCAGAAAATCACTGTGCAACAAATGTTGGACGGGATGTGGTGAAATAAGAACACTTCTACATTGTTGGTGGTCATGTAGATATGTACAGCCACTATGGAAAGCAGTCTGGTGATAATGAAAATGAAAGTTGAACTACCCTATGATCCAGCTATCCCACTATTGGGTATATATCCAGAAGAGGCAAGAAATAAACCACAGCCAGTTGTATGCATACCAGTGTTTATTGCAGCACAATTCACAATCGCAAAGAGTTGGAAGCAACCTAAATTTCCATCAGTAGATGAATGGATCAACAAACTCTGGCACGTACACACAATGGAGTACTGTGCCTCACTCAAAAGCTCAGACGAGCACATGAAACACATCTCTGCATGGGAAGAACTGGAGGAAATTATGCTAAGCGACGTCAGTCAATCACAAAAGGATAAGTACGGCATGGGCCCCCTGAGGTAAGTAGAAACAGTATGGTGAGTATAAAAGAGAAGACTCCTATATACCATATTAGCTGGCCCAAGAGATAGGGTAATGGGAAGAGGGAGGACCAAACCCAGGGAGGTACACATTGGATGCAACACAGTAATGAGGGAAGGATGAGGGGTGGAGGGGAGTTAGAAGGGAGTCCAAAAGTGATAGGATAACAGAGGGAACGGGACACTAATCCACCCAAGGAGGGAGTATGGGTCTTGTCTCAACAGAAACTGGAGTGGGTGAGCAGGTCCTTCCACGAAACACCCAACCATAAGGACAATGTGGACACATGGAAGAATGCAAGAAAAGGGAGCTATAGAGCCGGACGCAACCAGAGTCAGATGGACTCCATCTCTAGTAGTGGGTGTGGCAGAGAACATGGTAAGGGAGGGGCCAGCATCCCACACCTACAGGGACAAAGACAAGAAGGGAGGAAGAAGAAGCGAGCTGGTCCAAGCTCCACACCGACACCTGATGCTCAGAGGAATACATCCCTCTGGAGACCCATTGTGCCACAGAAAGGACTGGGCAAACGATTCCTGGAGGAGAGGATGATGACGGAGGAGAGGAGAAAGGGGTGGGGACAAACACATGGATGGGTTGGGGGAGAAATAAGTGGTCAGGAATTGATGGAAAGGAGGGTGTGGGAGGTCTGGTCAGGATTAAGCAAGGACAATGAATCTATGAGAAAACAATGAAACACCAATGAAGGTAGAACGTGATGGTGGGACAGGAGGGAGATGCAAGGAAATAGAGGAAAGAGCTAGAAGGCAAAGGGCACGTACAGAGGTCTAAACATAGGCATGTCCATACATAGATACAACTATCTATTATAAGGTGGGAATAAATTTAAGAACATATCTATAGGCCAAATATTATGGTAGCAAGTAGATCTTGGGCCCTCACCCTGGTGCTCCCTCAATGCAAGAACACTTTGTTCTATGAATCTGGCATTCCTCGAGGCTCAATGGCCCAACACGATCACTGAAGTAAAACGGGTGCACACACAAATGTGGTGAAGAAAGCTGAAGGTGCCCAGCCATCAAAGGATATACCAGGTGTCTTGAAAGCCTGAAGATAAATATTAGACCATTTACCTGAGAAGAGACCACAGCCACACAGAAGAAGCACAACAGCCAGCGTGGTCAGATGGTGGCCAAAGTGGTGAAAGGTCTAGGCAATAGACATCAAATGGGGAGGAGGGGGACAAAACAAACATATATCACTGTGTGCACACCTCCCCAAGGTACCCATTGAGGACATTAGGAGCATGAGCAAGGATGGTGAAGAAAGCAAATGGGCCAACCTATCAAAAGATAGAGTGTCTGGCGTCTTAAAGGCTTGAGCATAAATAAGCGGCCATCTAGCTCAGAAGCAACAAAACCCATCATAAAAGAAGATCACTTGCCTGTGCAATCATGAGGTGCTGAAACAATCAGGTATCAAAGAACAAAAATCAAAATCAATGGGCCAATTGACTCCCGATATCGCTGATGACAAATGGATACAAAGGCAAAGAAGTAGAAGAAATGATGGTACCCAGCTAACAAATGATTGAATGCCTGGAATCTCAAAGACTTGAAGATAATTGAGTCACCATTCAGTGCAGAAACAGCAAAGTCCACATGCAGGAAGCACACCAGCATGTGTGATCAAGAGGGGCCGAAGGAAGCAGATACAGAGCACCAAAGAACAAGAATCACATCATTACAAAGGAGGAGGAGAGCAAGGTGGGAACCTAAGGCCCACTGGTGGTAATTGGTCGATACCCTTTACAGTGGAGTCACGGGGAGGAGACAGACTAGTCAAGGGGCAGCCGGGCAGTGATGATGCATACATGTTTCCTCTAGTTCCTGAAGCCTTCCTCCCTGCCCCCCAACCATCATGGTCCCAACTCTACCTTGCAAATCCAGAAGGACTGGAGAAGTCACACTAACATAGAGGGGAGCTGGAGACATGGGGGAACCAGGATCGATGGGCCCCTTCAGGCCAATGGTTAGATTGGAGATACTAGAAGGGTGGAGAGAAGGTGGGTTGGAGAGACAGAAGCAACATCAAGGATATATACACAAGCTCCTATTTGAAGGATGGGTATCACAGGAGTGGGTTGGGGGAGAGGTCGGACAGTGTAAGATATGACAGAACAATAGCAATGTATAAAGTATTGAGGATTGGTTGGGTGGAGAGACCAGGGGAAGAGGGGGAGGGATGGAAAAGCCGATACTAGGGGCTTAAGGGAAAAAGCAGACGATTGGAGAACAATAATAGAAGTGGATATGTGAGGGTGCTTGACACAGTATGCTTATATATTGTGAAAAATGATGTATGAGCCCCAATGAAATGATTTAAAATTTTTTAAAATGCTTAAATAGGGTTCTTCAGCCTTTGTCTTTGTATCTCCCACCTCATGATTTAAGTAGGACAAAACAAATCAAATTAAAACACTAATAAAGAGGATAGGTAAATTTTACTACTTCAGGCTCTGAGAGAGCTAGTTCAGAAAGAGGGAGAGAGAGACACACACAGAGAGAAAATTATGTGACCATCAAGAACGAAGATCCACTATTATCAAGATTCATGTCTCAAGCTAAAGAGACAGAGCAGAAACTGTCAAGCAGAGCAGAGGAGCAGCACCATAGCCAGGAGGTACAGAAGTGGATTTTGCTGTTCAAACAATATGACAGATGCCAGTGACTCACCTCGATATGATGGGTGTAAACCACAAACTTCCTTGTGGTTAGCAATCCAATGCATACACACAGCATAATATGTGGTTGCCCTGGTGGTGTGTGTGTGTGCCCATTACACTACTGTGGAGTATCAATGTTTTATACTCATAGCTACCATTTTGGTATGAACAAGCTCAATGATGCCTAACAACACCAACAAAACTTTGGTCATTTTAATCATTGATATATTTATTTAGCTTACAAAGGCAAATAGGAAGCTTATGGGAAAACATGAGTCAATAGTTCACTATTGTTGTCATCAACTTCTTCATTGATATTATATCTGAATATGTATCATACTGCATTTTGGAAGCAAATAAACACATTTATAGATATTGATCAAAGACGCTGGTCTTTAAAATGCTACATTTAAATCCATGTGCTTCCAGCTTGAAAAAGGGGCATTTTGAGTATCTTAGATGAGAAAATTCTCCTGTACACCCATAAAATTGTATTTTAGCAATTGGTTTATTACTCTAAAGCTTCAGGTTTATTTTTCTCTTCACAACATTTGATGAAGAAGACCCGGACATTGATCTGAAAGTCAATATTTATTTTGTACAAAAGCAGCAGGGAATTTCATGTTTTATTACTTCATTGCCTTTGAGTCATTCTGAATCACAGTGATTCTGTGTAGAGTTCCCAAGACTAAATCTCTGCGGGAACAGGCAGTCTCTTCATTCTTCCCATGTGCTGCTCGTGAGTTTGGACTGTCTATTTTGCAGTCAGCAGTCAAATGCTTATCCCTCTGTACCTATACCAAAGCTCTTTTGATGCTTGACATTCTTTGCTGCTTTTTTGACAAAGGTAAAAAGTATAGAATTCCTTTTTAACATACCTAAGTTATTAGAAGATAGAGAAAC
>PVJH01006290.1:0-39600 GCA_004026705.1 Nesogale talazaci
CCACTTTTTTCACCTGTGAAAGGGCCACTGCGTTGGAATCACTGACCTTTCAAATTACAGCTTGACAGTGTGCCACCAGCATTCCTTGGGTAGTTATGGGTTTGTTTTGTTTTGTTTTATAAACAGCTTGCTAACACACCTGTAACACAATTCAAGGATGAAGCAGTAAGCAGATATGGGCAAGATGATTCACCTAAGACCAACAACATTTTCAAGCTAAATTTCAGACCACTTACTTCTGTTTTTACTACTGAACCCTTATTCTGTTATCTACTGGGGCAGGAGGAGTTGGCCTGGCAGGCTGTTAGTCAGAAAGTAAATAGTCACATGAGCAAACTCTTCTTTCTTCTCATAACCCATTTCATTACGCTGACCCTGGACCTCTGAATCTTAAGAGCATATGGCACTCCCTTCCCAGGAGTGATACAGACTGTGAGAAATATGACCCCTAAATGCCCTACCATGCATACTACTGTTAAGCCAACTTACAAGTCACTATGCACAGCACTCAGAGGTCAGCAGGTCTAAGACTCCCATGGGAAGAAAAGTACATGATGCAGCAAATGGAAATGAAGCAAGCGCCAGATCCTTCATGGCTTTGCCTGTTGCTTGAGGACTGGAGGGCAGGGAGGGCAGCTCTGGCCCAGGGTGCCGATGGAAGGCATTCACTTCAAGAAACTGAGAGCAGGAGGAGACAACAGAAAGAACATTCTCTCCTCTTAGCATAGAAGTCTCAAAAGTTCCTTGTCTTCAAACTGACCTTCATAAGGACGTGTGCTCAGAAAAGTCATCCCAGCTCTCTGCTGGGCTTCCACTTCAGTCACATCAGTAACTTGTACCACATGATGCCACAGAGCCTCAAGACAACAGATGACTGCACAATCTCTTCCTCGAACTACACCCTTCTCATGGGCAAGGTCTATCTTAGCCACCTATCACGTACTGATGCAGACCCCACAGTACAAGAACACCAAACTGCTAACAGGATAGCTCCCATCTATGGTGACCCTCTGGGCTCCAGAGGAATTTCAACGACAACTTTCTAAAAAGTAATCACTAGGTCTTTCTTCCAAGCTGCCTTGGAGTGGACTGGAACCTACAACTTTCCTGTTTAGTACAGCCTATTCACCAATTGCACCACCCAGGGTTCTACAACACTCCAACAAGGAGTCCTTAGTCAACATGGGCTGACCCCAATGCCTCAGAGCCTGTCAGGGATCACCATGAGTTGCATTCAACTCAATGGCAGCAAGTTTGATTTATAAAATACATGTATACTTGGGGTCTTTCTTCCCCCTAGAGCAAGTAGCAATAATACACACAGTGGTAGAATATAGAAGTGACGATGAAGAATACCGAAGGTACTCGATAATGTATGCTATTTGCCAGCCATTGTACCCCAGCTCTAGGAACTTTCCTTGAGTTCCGCACAGTTCCTCCATGAAGTCCACTCACTTGCTGCCACCAACAAGTTGTTTCCAACTTATGGTGACCCTATAGGACAGAGTAGAACTGCCCCAAGAAGTCGGTCTCTGAAACTGTATCTCTTGATGAGAGAAGAAAGTTTCATCTTGCTCCCTCAGAGTGACTGGTAGTTTCGAACTGTTGACCTGGTGATGATAAGCAGCACAACATACAGCCTAACACTATCAGAGCCAGGAATCTTCATCTCCATTTAAAGAAGGAACAAACTGAGTCTCAGGGTGGGGTAAGTACCTTGCCCAAGGTCACACAACCAGTGCATCATGAGTTACTGGCAACGAGATTCAAATCTAGTTCCTCAGAATTCCATCAGCCCAACAAGTAACTGCTAATGATATTCACTGAGACCCATGAGTATCAATGGTGAAAGGGGAAACCTCGCTCTTTATGCATCTATGAGGCAACATCTTTGTGCCCATTTATTTCTTTAAAAGGGACAATCTTTTTTCATGCATGTTATTTAGAGAACTGTCACCAGATGCCTGCCCTGAGTCACCTAACCAAACTACCCAAGGAGCATCTGATGGAATAAGATGCTGTAGGAGTCTGAGATGTTTCCATGGATAACTCAGAGCAGCTGTTGTGCATCCTCTACGCCGGTAGAATGAGGCTCAGGGAGCGAAGCTCCAGGACTGAAACCTTCAAGCAGTTAGAACTTCTGACAACACAGCAGGGGCCACCGGCACAGAGTCACAGCTCATCAGGACACTCTAAATGAGAGCGATCTGTCAGGGCTATCAAAGAAAGGATTCCTGTCAGGTGGGTTAGAGACTGGTACTCTAATTCATCTTGGAGTTTCAAGGCCTTGCTGAGAAACTGCCTTTGAACCAGATACAGAAGGAGCTTTAGTGGCTATGTGTTGGGCTAATAATAACCTTACAACCAGCAGTTCAAACCCACCAGCCCCTCCTTGGGAGAAAGACAAGGTTCTCTACTCCTGGAAAGAATTATAGTCTCAGAAATCCACAGAGGAGTTCAATGCTGCCGTATAGGGTCATTATGAATTGGAATGAATTCACTAGGCAATGAGATTTGAGTTAGCATTCCAAATATACTGTGTGGTAGTTATATAATCTGGTGTCAACTTGAGACAAAGGAGTGGTGTTTAGTCTGTCAAGGAGGTCACAGCTTGATGACCTCATTTGCAAGAGCTACAGAGATAAAAAGCTCACTGGAGGCCAAACCCACACACTCTCTGCTTCATCTTCCTGCTGACAAAACACATAGCACTACACTGATGGAATCAGAACCCTAGAGTTGGAAGGGCCACGTGAAGACTCATGCTAACACTGAGATGCTTCCACCACCACTGGAGCCACAAGACTTTCCACCCACTGATCTGTGATCTTCCTACACTCAGCATCAATACTTGTGATGCATGAGTCTGAGGAGAAAATTATAGACTGGGATTGGACATATGTGCTAATATTGGACTTATGGACTTGATCTGGACAGGACTGTCTTCTTAGTATATAATTACTCAGTATAAAGCTCTTTCCTACACTCACGAGTGTCTATAAATTTGTTTCTCTGGACAACTAAGACTAACATACTGGATCAGAATCTACACTGAAACAACATATCCCTCCCCTGGGTGATCATGTATAAATGATATATTTTCTTAAACTTTAGATTCTGATTCAGTATAGCTGGAGTGGAAAGACAACTTCTCAGTAGGGGTTAAGCCATTCTGTGCCAACTTCAAGCCCAGTCTCTTCTGTCGTTGAGATTACTGCTTTTTCAGCTTGAGGACGTCAGGTTCATTGGGATGGCCTGTTCTCCTTGCTCAGTGTCACCTGTGTCAGCAATTTTTTTTTTCCAGCAGACAATTTTACTGTGAGACAGAAACCACTTGTACTTACACACAGCAATCAGACTAGGCACTCACTCTTTCCAAACAAGCACCCTTGTATGAACAGAAATGCTTCTGCTTACAGGACCTAGATATTAGAGCCCTACACAATCAGCATTGTTTCTATTTCTCCAACAGCTCTTTTTTTTTTTTTTTATGGCTAGAGAATCCGTAAAGAAAGATGGCCATGAATCAATGTGAACTCGTCCTCCAAGAATATTCTATTTTCTACCAGGGAGAAAACCAAGAAAACTAACCTGTTCCTGGTGAGTTGATTCCAACTCATAGCAAGTTTATGGTAGGGCAGAGTAGAACGACCCTACAGGATTTTCTAGACACTTAAGTTATTTATGGAAATGACAAACAGGCTTATCTTTTTTTCTACAGAGCAAGGTGGGAGGTGGCGGGGGGGGGGGGGGGGGGGGTAACCTCCGTTTAGGTTACCAACCAAGAGCTTAAACACATTGCATGACCAGAACTCTTCCTACTACGGAGAAAATGACACAATTTCTTACTTTATTCTGTTTGCCTGCCTTTCCCTTTGGCATTTAATTGCAACCACATTAATTTATGTTTAAGACAACTTCATTCATGCTTTAAAATAATTTTTTTTTTTTTTTTTTTTTTTAGCAAACTCATTGATTAGCTAACATTCTGAGTAGTCAGCATCTCGGTGAGGCTTATATACCCAAAAACATTAACAAACAAAAGCCTTTATGTGCCTACAAAGCAGGTAGAACTCACCAATGACTCAGCTTCCTAGTACATGCATGGGTGCTGACCTTGGGGAATACTTGCTGAATCATCAGACTGCTTGCTGATGGGTAGGCCACGAGTAGAGTGGTCTCAACTACAAAACAAAGGCACTGGGATACTGACTGGGTCTGCCAGACTGAGCAGACTGGTTTGCAAAAGTAATTTCTGATATTTATATGTTATATAAATTTTAAAACCATTTTATTGTGGACTCATACATCATTTTTCACAATACATACATACAAATACTGTGCCATGCATCTTTGCATGCCTGCTGCCATCATCATTCTCCAAACATCCACTTTTCCACTTGAGTCCTTCACATTAGCTTCTCATCTTTTCCCCTCCATCTTTGCTCTCTCCTCCCCCACCAACCCTCAATACTTTATAAATTATTATTGTTTTGTCCTATCTTACACTGCCCAATGTCTCCCCTCGCCCACTCCTCCAGTGTCTGTCCTCCCAATAGGAGGTCATGTGTAGATCCTTGTAGTTGGCTCTCCCTCTCTACCCCGCCTTCCCCCCACCTTCCCTCCAATATCTTATATAATTTAAGGTGAATATTTGTTAACCGTTACACAGAACAACAGAAGATGCATCATGCAGATGAGGAAAGCCATTAGCAGGAGGTTAAAATGGCTTCCATGGATTTACACAGAGATCGCGGTATAAATAGGACAGGGGAGAGGCAAAAGAAACTGTCAGAAGCATGACTGGAAGACAAATCAGTTTCAGGCAGGACCACAGTGGAAACGGCAAGAGTATCATGACTGGGACATGTGCATTATGCTAATCAGAAGAGCTACAAGACGGCTCCTGTGGCCAATCAAAACCAAGGCAGTTAGGGTGTGACTCATGACCATGCCACCCTAGCACCTGAACTTCCATAAAGGTCCAATCAAACAAACTGTTAAGGGCTAGGCCAACTCCACCCCTCTGCACTATCGGAGAGAGCTACAGTTATCAACACTCAAAGGCATTGTGCCCCAGAGCAAAACCATTCACATTTACATAGATTTTGGTCTTGCACCCTAAACTATTCTAACTCCCTGTCCCACAGTAGATGCAGACTCCTTGGGTAGAACTATCCCTGTGCATTTCCAACACAGTAACTCTTTGTGAGAGTAGAAAACTTTCACCAGTGGAGAGCCTGATGGTTTCATATAGCCGACCTTGCAGTTAGCAGCCCAGAGAGGAGCCAAGGTCTTCTGCGAACACAGTGCTCAGAAATTTAAGTTTCAATATGTATTGCAAGTCAAGTCAACCAAAATTTTGTACACCGATCTTCACTGCAGCACTCACAATTCATATTAAACAAAAGGTGTAGCCAACCTAAATATCAAGAGGAAAGAATAAATAAAATATGGTACAGAACACTACTCAGCCACAAAGGAAGTGAATTCTGATACAGGCTACCATATGGATGGGGCTTGAAAAAAACAATGCTGAGTGAAGTAAGTCAATTGTTGCTAGGTGCTACAGCATCGGTTCCAACCCATAGCGACCTTAAACACTGTCCAGTCCTATGCCAGTCAGTCTCACAACTGCTTCTCTGCCTGAGCTCATGGGTACAGCCATTTTGTCAACACATCTCGTTGAGGACCTTCCTTTCTTTAACTCCGTGCCCCTGCCCCCCCTTTACAAAACATTGTGTCCTTCTCCAGGAACTGGTTTCTCCCGACAACATGTCTGAAGGATGTAAGGTGAATTCTTACTATCCTTGTCTCTAAGGAGCATTCTGGCCATATTTCTTCTAAGAGAGATCTGTTTGTCCTTAGGGCAGGACAAATTTTCTTGTCCATCACCACAATTCAAATGCACTGAATCTTCTTTGATCTTCCTATTCAACATCCAACTCTCAGATGCATATGAAGAAATCAAAAAATACGACGGCAAGGTCAGGGGTAGTTCAGTTCTCAGAGTTTTTCAAAACTCTAAATGATAAAAAACTGTAAAGTAAGGTCTTGTGCAGCAAATTTACCTGATTTGTCTTTTGATCTTTTGACTGCTCTTCCATGAGCAATGATTGTAGATCCAAGCAAGACAAAATCTGGACTTCAACCTTTTCCCCATTGAATATGTTACCTATTAGGCCCGTTGTTAAGGACTATAGCCTTCTTTACATTGTGTCATAATCTATAGTTCATACGAAAGTGCTTCAAGTCTTTCCAGCAAAGAAGGTTGTGTCTTCTACGTATCACAGGTTGTTAATAAGTCTTCCTCCAATGCTGAAGCCACACTCTTCATACAATCCAGCTTCTCTGATGATTTGCTCAGCATACAGTTTGAACAAGTATGGTGAGGTGGTACAACCCTCTCGCACACCGTTCCTGATTTAAAACCATGCAGTATTCATTCTCTTGTTTCACTTGCACAACTACCGCTTGATTTATGTAAATGTTCTTTTTTTTTTGTTTGTTTTTTGGGGCATCACTGCTCTCCGGTGGTGGGAGTAGGAGGCCCAGCCCCACTGCTGGAATTGAACCTCCGTCCCAGTGGGCTGCAGTCCCGTGCACAACCACTACGCCACTGGGGCTCAGCCCTATGTAAATGTTCTCTAGAAGTGTTCTGGGATCCTCTTTCTTCTCCAGTGTGTGAGTCTGGGCTGACTAGAGAAACAAATTCATAAACACTCATATGTGTATAAGAAAGAGCTTTATATAAAGGAGCAATTGTATATTGAGAAAACATCCAAACCCAGTCCAGATCAAGTCTATAAGTCTATTATTAATTAGTCCCTGTATCCAATACTCGTCCATAAATTCTTCTTCAGACTAATGCAGCACATGCAATGATGCCGAATCAGGAAGATCATAGGCCAGGGGATAGAAAGTCTTCTGGATCCAGTGGCAGTGAAAACATCTCAACACTGGCATGAGCCTCCATGTATCTCTGCCAGTTCTCTGAGTGTCTCACAGCAGGAAAGGGAAAGCAGGCAGACTGCGTCCGGCCTCTGGTGAGCTATTTATCTCCTTTGCACCTGCAAATGAGGTCATCAAGCTGTGTCCTGATTGACGGGCTAGACTTCACCCCTTTGCTCAAGTTGACATGCGATTATGTAACTGCCACAACAAGTTTGTCCATGGTTTGTTATGATTCATGTAGTTTAATGTCTTGACATAGTCCATAAAACACAAGTAAACCGCTGCATCTCTGTATCTCCTCAGTTAATTGGACAGGTAGTTATCTTCCAAATTTCCTGGTATACAGGAGTAAGCGCTTCCAGTGATTCATCAGCCAATTGAAACATTTCAATTGATATTCCATCAATTCCTGGAGACTTTTTTTTTTTTTTTTTTGGCTAATGCTTTCAGTGCAACTTGAACGACTCTCTTCAGCATCATTAATTCTTGCTCATATGCTACCTCCTGAAATGACTGAATGTTAACTAGCTCTTTTTGGTACGGTGACTCTGAGTAGTCTTTCCATCTTCTTTTGTTGCTGCCTGCATCATTCAACATATTGCCCATAGGATCTTTGAATACTGCCACTCTAGACTTGATTTTTTTTCTTGAGTTCTTTTAGTTTAAGATGTGCTGGGTTGTTCCCTTTTGATTTTTTAATTATAGGTCTTTGCACATTTCATTATAATATTTAACTTTTGTCTTCTGACAAAAATTGCAAATCTGACCATTGAAATTTTCTATTCAGCTCTTTGACTTCATCATTTCTTCTATTTGCTTTGGCCAACTCTATAAATAAGAGTGAGTTCCAGAGTCTTGTCTGACATCCACTTTGATTTTTTCTTTCTTTTCTGTCTTTTAAATTATAGTTTGCTTTCTTCTTGAATGATGATCTTGTGGTAGGTCCTACCACAGCTAATCAGGTCTTCGGTCATTAGTGTTCAATGCAGCAAATCTGTTCCTGAGATATTCTCAAAATTCAGGTGGGATAGACTCAAGGTCATACTTTGACTCTTGTGGACTTATTTTAATTTTCTTCAGCTTTATCCTGAGCTTATATATGAGCAATTGATGGTCTGTCCCACAGACATCCCTGATGTAGTTTTAGCTGCTGATTTGAGCTTCTCTAGTGTATATTCCCACAGATGTACTCAATTTGACTTGTGTGTACTCAATTTGACTTGTGTGTATTCCATCTGGAGAAACCCATGTGTAATGTCGCCTTTGGTGATGAAAAAGAGGTATTTGCAATGAAGAAGATCCTGTTGTTTTCAAAATTAATGTGACCTCCAGCTTTGTTTTTAATCATGAACTCCATATTTCCCATTTTTGTTTTGTTTCTTACTTTTTGTTTCCTACTTTCACTTTCTAATGACCAATAATTATCAATGTACCTTGAATGCATGCTTCGTCAATTTCCAAGAGTTCATGAAGGAAGGAGGGAGAAAAAGTAAGAAGCTGATACCAGGGACTCAAGTAGAAAGAAAATGTTTTGAGAATGACGGTGGCAACAAATGTACAAATGTGTCTGACACAATGGGTTGTGATCAGAGTTGTACAAGCCCCCAATAAAATGACTTTTTAAGAATTTGCAATAATGAGTTAGTCTTTGAGTTATTATAAGTACACAGAAGAGGGCAATTTCAGCACTGAGATGGCCCACTAATCATATGGATATTTTAGTTCAATGTTTCCCTAAAACTGTCTGCTGCTGATGGACATTGTGCCTCCACTCAAGTACTCCCTCAATGCAAGACCACTTTGTTAAATTGAACTCACATTCCAAGAACCTCACCTTCCTGACACAATTGCCAAAGACAAAGTGTGTGCATATGCAAATGTGATGAAGAAAGCTGATGGTGCTCAGCTATCAAAAGGTATAGCATCTGGGGGCTTAAGGGCTTGAAGGTGAACAAGCAGCCATCTAGATCAGAAGCAACAAAGTCTACATGGAAGAAGCACACCAAACTGTGTGATCATAAGGTGTCAAAGGGATCAGATATCAGGCATCAAGGATAAAAAAATCATATGATTGTGAAAGGGGGGAGTGCAGATTGGGGATCCGAAATACACCTGTAGGCACCTGGACAGCCCTTGTGGCAGTAACCGATCTGTGTCAATTTCAACACTGGAAGTGTAGGGGTGGAGTCTAGCCTGCCAATCTGAAGATAGCCAATGAGGCCTCTGTGTGGGCATGGATTTCTCTAGAGAATTCTGGGAAGTCTCGCGATATTTCCCAATTTGGAGGAGAGACTTGATTCAGTCTCTTGGAGATGGTCTGCCCACAAAACAAGATGGTGGCATGCTGATAGATACTGAGTTCTGGAACGTGGAGGAGCCAGAGGAGAAGCCACATGGGTTTGCCCTGATGGAACCAAACCTCTGGGGCTGGAGAAGGCACAGAGACACCCCTGCCAATGCTGAGATGCTTCCACTGCCAATTGATACTGCTGATGGAACCTGAGCCCTGGAAATAAGGAGCCATGGGGAGACCCCTGCCAGTGCTTGGATGCTTCTACCGCTGCTGGACACACAAGACTTTGCACCACTGACCTGTGATAGTCCTGGTGTCATTGCATGTGATTCGTGAGTCAGAAGGAGACGTTAGACTGGTATCTGACATATGGGCTAATATTGGACTTATGACCTTGGACTGGACGAGGTTGGGATGCTTTCTCAATGTTTCATTCCTCTTGTATATAAACCTTTCCCTTATATCCATATGCATGTTTATGAATTTGTTTCTCTAGTCTATTTGTACGGACACAGCCCCTTACAGAAGGGTTGCAGGGAGGAGATGAGTCAGTCAGGGTGCTGTCTCACAACGATGAAACATGCAACTTTCAGACTCCAGTTGCTGTATCTTTTGATAGCCTGGCATCATCAGCTTCCTTTGCCACACTTGCTTATGCCCACATTTGTCTTCAGCGATTGTGTCAAGAAGGTAGATATCAAGGAACGTCAGTTTGAAAGAACAGTGATGAGAGCAGTGATATCAGGAGAGTGGAGGGAAGGTAGAGTAGAAAGGAAGAACTGTTTACAAGGAGCTACATATAACCTCCTACCTGGGGGATGAACAACAGAAAAGTGGGTCAAGGGAGACATTGGTTTGTGTAAGATATGATAAAATAGGGCTGAGCCCCTGTGGTGTAGTGGTTGTGCACGGGACTGTGGCCCACTGGGATGGAGGTTCAATTCCAGCAGCAGCTCCACAGGAGCAAAGGCTGGGCCTCCTACTCCCACCACCAGAGGGCAGTTTTGCCAAACAAACAGAAAGATATGATAAAATAGGGCTGAGCCCCGGTGGCATAGTCATTGAATGCGGGACTGCGGCCCATTGGCTTGGTGGTCCAAATTCAGCAGCAGCTCTCTGGGAGCAAGGCTGGGTACCTCCCACAACCACTAGAGGGCAGTGATGCCCCCCTCCAAAAAAAGACATGATAAAATAATACTTTATAAATCATCAAGGGTTCATGTGGGAATGGGAGGGTGCAGAGGGAGGGGGGAAATGAGGACCTGATACCAAGGGCTCAAGCAGAAAGCAAATGTTCTCAGAATGATGATGACAACAAATGAACAAATGTGCTTGGCAAAATGGATGTATGAATTGTGATAAAAAGTTGTTAAGCTCCCAATAAAACTATTTAAATAAATACAACTTTCCTCTAGTTCTAAACCCCCGAGCCCAAACCCTACTATCATGATCCCAATTCTACCTTACAAATCTAGCTAGACTAGAGGATGTGCACTGGTACAGATAGAAACTAGAAACACAGGGAATCCAGGACAGATGATCCCGTCAGGACCAGTCCTGAAAGTTGGGATGAAGGTAACAAATGTACAAATGTGCTTAACACAATGGAGGTATGTATGGTGATAACAGTTGTACGATAAAATAAAAAAAGTTTGTTGCTAACTAGCCTTTGCTTCTGAAATACTTAGGATGTGGGAATCAATTTTAAATGTTGGGAATTGTTTATTTCAGGAGCAGCTAACAGGCATGAGAAGCTGTACTAGATCCTCTATTAGGAAAGTAAGACAAATAAATTAAGACCTCAAAGAGAAATAAGAATTAAACAAAGTCAAACCACAGCTGTGAGGAACTGCAAAAATAAAATCTGAAAGAGGAAGAAAGCCAGAGAGGTGAGTCTGCTTTTCCCTTAGAACAAAGGAGTGTTGATCCAAAGGACAATAGCTTATGAGGACTGCAAATCTGAACAGAATTTTCTTTTTTTTTCTTTTCTTTCTCAGAATTTCCAATAAATTCTCACATGAAGAAATAAAAATTGCAGTTCAGAACTTTTAGGAGAAGCCCAAGTTAAACCCTTACACTTTGCATTGACAGCTTAAAGAACTATACTCATGCTAAACTGGACACACCGTCATCGAGTCTATTACAACTCGTATCAACCCTGTAAGACAAAGCAAATTGTCCCACTCAGGATGTCCAAGACTTTCTATCTTTACAGACTGAGGTAGACTGGCTCATCGTTCTCCCGAGGAGCAGCTCACTGGTGTGTTCAAACCACTGACCTTGTGGGTGAGGAGCTCACATAATAACTAAAGCAGCTGCACTTTCTCCTAGTCAGATCAGGAAGCCAATGAGGCCTCCGTGACAGAGAGAAATGTACAACGACAACACCTTCAATGGAGTGAGGGCAAACTCAAGGGCAGCATCTGGAACCAGTGGCAATCAGACAATTTTGCATTTTTCGAACAATCTTCAGAAGAAACAGCAGCAGCAGTGAAAGTGGAGGCTAAGAAGCCCTCAGCACCTCCTCACCAGATGGCTCCAGGGATAGGCTCACAGCGTGCCAGAAACCTGAAGCCTGTGCCTCTTGTTCCAAACACTGTACTGGGGAGGAGGGAAAACATTCTACTCCTGATCTGACCACAAACGCACAAGCCACCTCTAGCCGATTAAGACCACCCACCCACCACATATTTAACAACCCAACTCTCACTGTGCCCACTGCCTCCACTGTCCCTGTCAGAAAGCACAAGGAGCGTGAACTCAAATGACTGTTCCGAAGAGATCAGCTGTTTCAGCTGTACTCTAGCCTCTAGAGCAGTGGGTCTCAACCTTCCTACTGCCTGGACCCTTTCATACAGTTCCTCATGTTGCCGTGGCCCCCAACCATAAACTTATTTTCATTGCTACTTCATAACTGCAATTTTGCTACTGTTATGAATCGGGCGAGCCCCATGAAAGGGTCATTCAACCCCCAAAGGGGTCATGACCCACAGGTTGAGAACTGCTGCTCTAGACTATTCATGAGCAGCACATCAAACAGATATAGATCCCACCGCCCCCCCCTCCCTGAAAAATGGCCTGAGGCTCACCATCTAGATTATGCTAATTCCTTCAATTGTATGAGGTGGGTTTAGCTCTCCACTGAGATGAAATTAGAGAATTTATTTTAACATTACCCTTTATGCCTTTCAAAAGGTTTCCCTGTCTAACTAGTTTGGGGATAAATATGAGGATATATTTTTCAGATCTGACTGATATCCATCAGTCTAGTTTGCTAGATATAGGATTTTCAAATGCTACTTTCCCCACAATCTGGTCACACAACAAAAACTATTCAGAGATGTTCTTTTGAAGTAGGTACTTCACACACAGTCTCCCATTTTTACACATTCTGCCAGACATTTGGCCCACTTCAGAACAGGTAAGATTTATATAAAACACACTGTCTCAGACTTCCAACGTATCAGATGTGTGGTACACTGAGTAGGCCAGAAAATTATCATTAGATGACTCCATTTCCTGACTCTCCAGTAACTCAGAGTATCCTGTCCACATAGGGATGCTGAAAGCAATTTCAACCAGCTTGAACTTGGGCAATGAGGTGCACGGTAAGGACAGTCTTACAGATTATAGTTATTAATAAAGCAATAATGATTTTTAAATCATTACCTCATTGATGAGATTTATGAATGGATATAATTCGGAAGGTGAAGCAGAGGCCTTCAAAAAGTTCTCACCATCCCACACCCAGGAGTACAGAAAACACTTGCATGAATACCAATGCTTTAAGTATGAATAAACAGATAGGAGTTAAATATCACTTTGAAGCCATTCGAAGATCAACCTCAAGAATATATAAATACCCACAGAAGTACATGAAATTCTTTGAATTCTACATGCTGCATGAATCACAGTAAATTCACAGAGAAAATGTTCAACTGATGAGTTAATATTTGCCTGTTGACCTTTCTGGCACCCAAGTGAACCTTAGAGACACATACCCAAGTATAACATATCTTTAAAATAAAAATAAACCCCTTTTTATTGTTAAGTAGGTGAGGGTTCCAAGCATATTTCCAATGTGACTTTGGAATGTGCCATAGAACAATCCCAGAGGTACAGACTGGAAACCATCCCCACTCTACCCCCACCTCCAGAGAATGGGCATTGCCTCTCCAAAATGCACACTCTAAAAAAGACACTCACTGGGTTAAGTGTTTCCTCAGAAGAATGATGAGTAGTCCACCAGTCTAGGGTCCATTCCCATGCATTCCCCACCATGTTGTACAAGCCATAACCATTGGGAGGGAAGGCATCCACCTGAAAATGAAAAAGGAAACAAGATGTTAGAACACTCACAATGCTCAGGAAATTTCTGTAGTGCAAAAATACACTAAAGAGCCGTGACTTCTAAGTATGAATATTAATTGTTCATGCCAATGGTCAAAAGACAATTTGGCCAATGTAAACACGGAAGTATTTTTTTTTAGCTCTGAGCTTCAAGAGGAGCTTATGAATCTAAAGAGAATTTATAATAATGGATAAGAAAACCAGTAGGGTGGTGCATAATAGAGAGGCTAATATTATGAATCAAAGTTAGGGCTGACATTGTGTGGTGTACAGTGGGTATGTAGACCTTCCAAGTTTCATCAGGAACATTATTTCCTAGAGGTGTTGTCTCAACAGAGTTGAATCCTGCTGGCCACACAGTGTCTTTCAGTATTGAGAGACCCTAAGCAAATCCTATGCCCTGCACCAGCCCCTCCAAAATACTATTACCTTATCTTTAAGCCTGATCAGTTTATCAAGCATAAACTATAAACCTTCAGGAAGCAAATACCTCACATTTCAAAGTCAGCCAGTCTGCAATGAAATATTGCCACAGACACAAAATCAACATATGTAAGGCTTTAAAAAAAAGGGTATGTGTGTGGAAGAGGCAGTGGAGGAGGGAGAGACAAAAGGAAAAAAAAACTTTAATTGAGCAATAGTAAATACAAATCAGTTTGGCAATATTAGTGACTTAAATTTTTTTCTCCAACATTTCCAAATGTAATATAAATAAATGTATTTTTCATTTTATATATCTATATCTATATCTATATATATGTGTGTGTGTGTGTGTGTGTATTTCCCAAGGCATGGAACCTCATCAGACCTCACCGGAAAACACTCCTAAACATCAAAAAAGCAGACCATGAATTATTTACAGGTTTTTCTCTTTTTGTCACTGGGTTTTTTGTTGTTATTTTGTTTTCTATCATTGCTTTGTTTTGTTGTATATTATTATCTGTCCACATAGATCTATATAGATAAGATAGGCAAGATAAAAAATCTGGAGAAGAAAACAAGGGGCCAGGCATTTCTGGGGGTTGGTAGAGGGGGAGGTGGGAGAAAGGAAGTAGTTAACAAACCCAGGGACAAGGGAACAACAGGTGATCCAAAATCAGTACCGAGGAGGGTCTAAGAGACCTGGCAGGGCTTGATCAAGGGTAATGTAACAAAGAGGAAATACTAAAACCCAAATGTAGGCTGAGCATGAAAGTGGGAAAAGAGGAAAGTAAAAGGAAATAGAGGAAAGAACTAGGAGGCAAATGGCATTTATAAGATCTAAATATAGGTATATATGTATGTAAATATATTTATATATGATGATGGGGAAATAGATCTATGTGCACATATTTATAGGTTTAGTATTAAGGTAGAAGATGGACATTGGACCTCTACTCAAGTACTCCCTCAATGCAAAAACACTCTGTTTTATTAAATTGGCATTCCATTGATGCTCACATTCCCAACACAATCGCTGAAGACAAATGTGTGCATAAGCAAATGTGGTAAAGAAAGCTGATGGTGCCAGGCTATCAAAAGATATAGCATCTGGGGTCTTAAAGGCTTGAAGGTAAACTAGCAGCCATCTATCTGAGAAGCAACAAAATCCACATGGAAGAAGCACACCAGCCTGTGTTACCATGAGGTGTTGCAGGGATCAGGTATCAGGCATCAAAGAACAAAAAAATCATATCATTGTGAATGAGGAAGAGTGCACATTGGGGACCCAAAGTCTGTCTGTACACAAATGGACATCCCCTTACAGAAGGTTCCCAGGGAGGAGATGAACCAGTTAGGGTGCAGTGTAGCAAGGATGAAACATACGACTTTCCTCTAGTTCTTAAATACTTCCTCTCTCTACTCTCATGATTCCAATTCTACCTTATAAATCTGGCTAGACAGAGGATGTACACTGGTACAGATAGGAATTGGAAACAGAACTAGTGGCGAGAGTGGTGATGCCAGGAGGATGGAGGAAGGTGGGGTTGAAAGGAGGAACTATCACAAGGATCTAAATATAACATTCTCCCTGGGGGATGGACAACAGAAAAGTGGGTGAAGGGAGACGTCGAATAGTGTAAGATGGGACAAAATAATAATAATTTATAAATTATCAAGGGTTCATGAGGGAGGGGGAAAATGAGCTGATACCAAGTACTCAAGTAGAAAGCAAATGTTTTGAGAATGATGATGGTAACAAATGTATAAATGTGCTGGAGACAATGGATACACGTATCGACTGTGATAAGTGTTGTACAAGCCCCCAGTAAAATGATTTTTTAAAAAAGGTAAACTCTTTTAAAAAAATAGAGAAAGAGGGTGTTAGTTGTCTTTGGAATTTAAAAATTAAAAAAAAAAATCCTTTTGGAAATCCCTGATAATTTCCCCCTTTATATTCATGTTGCAGAACTCAAGTAATGAGTAAACTACAAATCATTTCTAATTGCTCCTGAAAATTTCATACCAACATGCAAATATGGAAGTGTCTGAGGCTTGGGGAATTCTGAGCATTTCAAGGCTATGAAGGGTCTCTGAAAAAGAGTTAACTTGAAAGAGTGGAAAAAATCAAAGCATTTCGTCCCTTGCCTTCCACAATCAGCATTCGTTACTGAAACAGCAGCACTTGGTCAGTGGTTCAGTCAGGAACCCCAAAGCTACTAACTGAAAGAATGGTGGTATTCAACAACAAATTAAGGTCAGGGAGCTGAATGGGGAGTCAGGAACCCCAAAGCTACTAACTGAAAGAATGGTGGTATTCAACAACAAATTAAGGTCAGGGAGCTGAATGGGGAAGAAAACAATACACTGACACCAAAAACCCAGGAGAGACTGGAATGAACCGCAAAGGATGAGAACAAAGGAATGTGCTCTAGTCGAAGGTATTCTCACCTGTAGTATTGGGACTGATCTGGGAGGTAGAGGTCATAGTTCAAAGCTTAGAGAAACAATGGTGGAGAAGCAAAATATAAACTATCCTTTGGAGAATTTAGGGGTGATCAGAAAGAGCAAACAAAGCAACTCACTTGTGATGGAGTTAATTTCTACTCATGGAGCCTCTGACTCAACAGGGGAGCGGTGCTCCTGTGGGTTTCTGCCACAGTAACTCTTCATGGCACTAGAAAGCCTTGTCTTTGGTCTCTGAAGCAGCTTACCCTGAGCTTAGCAGCCCAGCAGCCTGCCCCATTTGGTCTTCTGGACTATAATGTTTACAGAAGATCGCCAGGCTTTCTTCTGCAGTGACAGGGAAGGGGTGTGAGCTACCACCAACCTTTCTGCTGGCGGCCCAACAGGAAGCAATTTAACCAAGAATCAGATTGATGACAGTGACTTTGAGTTTTCTGGTTTGGGGAAGATTGTGAAACTATAATAAAGGAAAATAACATAACCTTTGAGTTTTGGGGTAAGTGTGTGTGGTGAGCGCTTATATGAATAATCTGATGCTTAACTGAGGTAAAATTTGGGTGACAACAACCCAAATTAGCATATGAGTATGCCACTAGCACAAACAAAAAATGTTCAGTGTTCATGGATAAATTTATTACACAAAGCACACTTTCCTTCCAGAAAAAAACAAACAACAGAAAGCTAGAAATGTTTATTTTCAGGTGAAAGAGCTAGTAGGTATTAAAATCACAATAAGCTAATAAACATAACTATATTCTTCTGGCTTACTGTGCTCAAAATATAAACTCCATTCTTTTGCGGACAGTTGGCTAAGCTCAGAAGCGAAATAATAAAAGCATGAAAGAGCAGGAGAGCACTGTGGCCTGTCCCCTTATTAAAGTGACACTGTGGACACCCACAGCAGAGTTACTATAGTTCAGTCCAGTTCTTTCTGTGGGTTCTGACCGACTGACTGACCAACTGACCCACCAACCTGTGGCCTTTGAGTCAACTCCAACTCCTGGTGACACCACTGTGTCCCAGAACTATGAGCTGCAGACTTTCCGATGGCTGGTTTTATGGAAGTACATTGGGAAACCCTTCTTAGATGGCTCGGTGGGCTCACCCTTCTAATTCATTGGCTAGCAGTCATCCTTCGCCATTTGAGCTACCCAGTGACTCGGTTCCAAATGACAGATACTGGTCCAGTTAAGTCACACAGGTCCAAGCGGCTCCTTTTCTTTTTCCCTTCAGACCTGTTTCTCAAATGTGTTCTCTGAGGGTTTCTGGTAGCTGCTCTGCTCTGCCTCTTGTGCTTCCATGGCAACTTCTTTGGGCAGGATTTGGTGAACACATTGCATGCAGACATTTGTGAACTTACAGATAAATATTTTAACCCTAAATATCTGTACAGTATTCTAATACTCAACTGAATTGTGTGCTTTCAGAAAACGCCCAATGATTTGGCAGCTCACGTAATTAATAAAGAAAACTCTCTAGCAGCAAACACTGTAAAGTATTCACAATGGTCCAAAACAGTCTCACTCCCATGCACCCCCTCCCCAACCCACAGCAAACACATTTAAGAAGGAAACAGCCAGAAAGAAAGCAAAGCAAAGCGGCCTGAGAAGAACCACCGTGATGGATCTATGCACACCTTATGTGCAAGACTTGGCATTGAGTAGTTCTAATGGAATGCTTGAAGTTTCTGCAATATCTAAGCTTGGGGCCACAGTCACAAAGGTCAGCAGTCATGCATCTTCTATCATTCGTCCTCATGTCACACCGCTCTAAAGGTTGGAACCCCGGGCAGGAAAGAGGCTTTACCATATTATCTACAACTGGTTCTCTTTTTTTAGTTCTTGGAATATAGTTTTTATTTCCAAAATTACTTTTGGGGAGAAGCATCTTGTCATGACCCAGGTGAACATTTACTTAGCAAACTGATTTTCCATTCAATAATTCACACAGAGTGTTCCTCATGATTGGTTACAATCTCAGCAATGTGTCAGCTCTCTTCCTGTTTCCACCCTGGACTTCCCGTCTCCCTTCATCTATCTGGTTTCTATTAATCATCTTATACTCAAGCTGTCAGGTACTTACACATTGTGCCCTGCTGATCGGGAGTTATCATGGGCCCATTCAAACAAAGGCGGCAGAAGCTGTTATTCATCGCTTTGGAAAGGCACACATCTGCCTCTCAGAACCAAGTACAGCATTTTTAACTCCTATGAGTTTCTTCTCCAATGGGCCCTCATACTTATTTGAATCTGCTGTGCTGACTCTGATTTGCTAACCACAAGGTTGGGAGTCCAACACTATGAGTTGCTCCTCGGGAACAAGGTAGGCCCTGGGGAACCCTTCTCAGTTCTGCCTCGTTGCTGTGCCCCTAAACAGAGAAGCCATATGAGGGTCTGATGCTCAGCACCACCCATTTTCAAGGTGGGACAGTGGAAGCCACAGATAAACTGTGGATTCCCATGTCTGCGGCCACTGTCTTGCTGTTTCCCTTCCATCTATCCCCAAACACAAAGTCTGTTTACCCAGAGTGGCCCCCCAGGCACTTCCTGCTCTACCCCAGCAAGCCCTGCTTCTTACCCAGTTACAATCTGAGACCAGGTAGAAACTATTTCAGTCCCAAATGTTCACTCATTTGCGAAATAAAACTAGGTATCTGCAAGAAAGCCCACTAATAGATAGTTCGATTACTCATCTGCTTCTACATCAAGGTTGGATGAACAATTTGTATAAGAATGCCAATCTACAGCAACCACCAGTTGCCCCGGCCTTCCTCTGCTCAGACACAGCTCAGCATCTTCTGGGCTCTAATACACTCCCATGTTCCCTAATACCTCCCTGGTCTCGCTGGCAAGGTTGAGATAGAGTGGGCCCCGGGCAAATGGAAAACCCTCCTGAAGTTTTGAGGATTAAAGGAGGCAAAATATACCTCCAACTCACAGGGAATCATACAGGTCAGAGTAGAATTGTCCCTGTGGGTTTCCCAGACCATAACCTTTCACAGAAGTAGAAAGTTTACTTTGTTCTCGAGGAGCGACTAGTGGTTTTGGACTCCCGACCTTGTGCTTAGCAGCCCGATAAGTACCCCACTAAGCCACCAGTACTCACTAAACATAATAGAGGTTAAAAATATTTATGAGAAAAATAATAAGGTGTTTAGAAACTTATTAAAAACCCTAGAAATAAAAAAAGATATTTCTTTTTGTAAACTTGCCTAAGACCAAGAATCAAAATCAGCAAAGGGGTGGAATCTAGCCTATCAATCAGCTCAAAGCATGATGACCTCACTTGGAGGCACAAAGGAGATAAATAGCTCACTGGAGGCTGGATTCACTTTCTGCTTGTCTCCCTGCTCAAAATTCCTGTTGACAAGCCACATGGAGCTATGCTGACGGAGTGAGAGGCCTAGAGCTGAAGAAGCCATGTGGAGACCCACATCGGTACTGCGATCAGATACTTCTATGGTCATTGGATCCACAAGGCTTTCCACCCAATGGTCTATGACCTTCCTGCATTTGGTGTTATTGTATGTATTGTGTGAATCTGAAGAGGAACTTATAGACTGGTATCAGACATATGTGCTATTATCGGTGTTATGGACTTGATCTGAACTGGGATGTTCTCAATATATAATTGCTCTTTAATGTATAATTACCTTTCAATATAAAACTCTCTCTTACACACGAGTGTCACTGGATTTATTTCTCTAGTCTACCCAGACTAACACATCTTGCTAAACTCAAACAAAGAAAAAAAAATACATACTTTCTATTTTGAAAAGGTTCTCAAGAAAGGGAGGGGGCTTACACAGTTGATTCAGAGGTCACTATGTACACACACTCAGACAGTTGTCTTTTCACTGATAGGGACTGTTTGCTTCATTGGTTTCCAAACTCCCACTTTAGCCCAGAGAAAGGAAGTGGGTCTTGGTTTGATACACAGTGATAACCAGTGAAACCTCAATTCTCTGTCCTTAAGACAGTATCCATACATAATAGACAGTAAGGGAAAAAATTCTCAAAGAAACACATACATATAAGTTATACATGTCACACACAAAATTTTAAAATTACTTTTGGGCCCAGGAAAATTTGCAATTGGCATGAGAGTCTAACTCCTCCTCAGCTTTCTGAAATAAATGCAGTCCCTGGTTAAGGATATGTCCCTACGTACATCTCCATTGAGAAGTCAAATCAAAACTAGTTCACATAGTTCTTCTTTACCCTTATGTTGGTAGAAAAAGGATCCCTGATGACATAGTAATAGTCAAAAGTTGGGCTTTGGATCACCAGACTACTACTTCAACTCCATCAGCTGCTGTACAGGAGAAAGATGACGCTGTCTGCTCCAGTAAAGATTGACAGTCTTAGAACTGCTGAGAGAAGTATACTCTTGTCCATGAGTTGGCATCAGTGGGTTTTAGTGGACAGGACTTCTGGGGATGATGTGAAATAAGTATTGGGTTGCAAAGCACAAGACCGCTAATTCAGAACCACAACAGTTCTGAGGGAGACAAAGCTGCCAGCTATCCAGCACCAAAGATCGAGAACCAAAAATAAAATCAATGTGAATGAGGAGGAGTGTGGAGTGAAGACCCAAAGCCCATCTGTAGACAATTGGACATCCCCTTTCAGAAGGAACTTAAGAAATGAGCCAGTCAGGGGATAGTATAGCACCTTTGAAAGACACAACTTTCTTCTCATCCTTTAATGCTTCCTCCCCACCACTATCATGACCTCATGTGATAGATAGGTTTGATTAAAAAAAAAAAGAATGAAGAAAATGTTCTAAAATTTATGGTGATAATTATACAACTCTTCAATGTGATTGAACTATTGAACTGTATATGTGAATTATATGCCAAATAGTTTTAACAAAAAAGAAAGAAAATGTGAATTCTCCTATTTTGTTCTTCTTTGTCAAGACTGTTTGACTATTTGAAGCTTATTTCCCCCTTAATAACTCATTTTATTGGGGGGCTTGCACAACTCTCACCACAATCCATACATCCAGCCATTGTGTTAAGCACATTTGTACATTTGTTGCCATCATCATTCTCAATTCTCAAAACATTTTCTATCTGACCCATTGCTTTCAGCTCATTTTGGCTGCGCACCCCCCCCCCCATCCCTACCTCCTCTACCTTCCCTCCCTTACATACCCTTGATAATTTATATTTTTCCATATCTTACACAGTCTGATCTCCCTTCACCAACTTTCTGTTGTGGTCCCCCAGGGAGAGGGTCATATGTACTTCATTATCATCAGTTTCTCCTTTCTCCCCTTACCCTCCTGGTATCTCTACTCTTATCACTGGTGTCCTGAGGGGTTTATCTGTCCTGGATTTCCTGTGTTTACGGCTCTTATCTGTACTAGTGTACATCCTCTGGTCTAGCCAGATTTGTAAGGTAGTATTGGGGTGATATGGGTGTCAGGTGAGAAGGGAGTTTTAAAGAACTAGAGGAAAGTTGTGTGTTACATCAGTGCTATACTACACCCTGACTGGCTCATCTCCTCCCCACGACCTTTCTGTAATGGGCTGTCCAGTTGCCTACAGATGGACTTTGGTCTCCACTCCACACTCCCTCTCTTCACATTGATATGACTTTTTTGTTCTTTGATGCCTGTTCTCATCGACACCTGTGATAACATAGGTTGATGTGCTTCTTCTATGTGGGCTTTGATGCTTCTTAGCTAGATGACCACTTGTTTTCTTTGGTGTCTTTGTTTGCTCTGTCTTGTGTTTTTTGTGGGTTTTTAAAATTTTTTTATTTTATTGGGGGCTCTTACAGGTCTTTTCACAATCCATACATGTCTATCATGTTCTTTGTGCATATTTTTATCTCTGCATGCCTATCTAGATAAGATAGGGGGGATAAACAATCTGGAGGAGAAAACAACTGACAGATGGTTTCAGGGAACATCAAAGGGGATGGGGGGGTGGGAGGAAGGGGATGTTAACAACCTCAGAGACAAGGGAACAAGTGATTTAAAATTGCTGGCCAGGAGTGTGTAGAAGGCCTGATAGGGTTTGATAAAGGTCAATGTAACAAGAGAAAAATACTGAAACAGAAATGAAGGCTGAACATGATAGTGGGGAAAGAGGAAAGTAAAAGGAAATACATGAAAGAATTCGGAGGCAAAGGCATTTAGAGGTCTATTTATAGGCATGTACATATGTAACTATATTTATATATGACGTTGGGGAAATGGAATTTTGATTGGGACTGTATTGACTCTATAGGTCACTTTGGGTAGTACTTTAATTCAGTATTCTAGCCCATGTCTTTTGATTTATTTAAGGCAGAGGTTCCCAAACTTATATTGTCTACTGTACTCTTAAAAAAAAAAATCCTTATGATCTCCCTCGCAATGAAAACCTTTTGTACTCCAGCCCAGAATCCAGGATAAAGTGTAGGTATCTACTCCTACAATGCCCTTAGATCATTCCACACACCACCGGGGGGGGGGGTGGCGCCCACTTTGGGAAACTATGATTTAAGTCTTTAAAAGTTTCTCTCAACAGTAGCTTTCAGTGTACACATCTGTACTTCCTTGGATAAATTCACTGATAGGCATTTCTTTCTTTTTTTTAAATAAATCATTTTATTGGGGCTCATACAACTCTCATCACAATCAATACATACATCAACTGTATGCAGACCACATTTGCACGTTTGTGGCCATCATCATTCTTGAAACATCCTCTTTCTACTTAGGACCCCAGTATCAGCTTCTCATCTCCCCCCCCCCCCACCTCCCCCTACCCTATGAACCCTTAATAATTTAGAAGCTGTCATTATTTTGTCATATCGTACACAGTCCAATGTGTCCCTTCACACACTTCCCTGTTGCCTGTGCCCCAGAGAGGAAGTCATATGCAGATCGCTGCAATTGGTTCACCCTTTCCACTTCACCTTCCCGGTAACACCACTCTCACCTCTGGTCCTAAAGGAATCATCTGTCCTGATTTCCCATGTTTCTGTCTCCAGGGTCCATCCCCTGATCTAACCGGATTTGTAAGGTAGAATTGGGATCATGATATTGGGTGGGAGAAAGCATTTAAGAACTAGAGGAAAGTTGCATATTTCATTGTTGCTACACTGTACCTTGACTGGCTTATCTCCTGCTTTGAGTCCCTATCTGTACTCCCCTCATTTATAATGATATAATTTTTAGTTCTTTGATGCCTGATACCTAATCCCTTCGACACCTCATCGTCATACAGACTGGTGTGCTTCCATGTGGACTTTGTTGCTTCTTAGCTAGATGGCTGCTTGTTTACTTTCAAGCCTTTAAGACCCCAGACACTCTGTCTTTTGATAGCTGGGCACCATCAGCTTCCTTCACCACATTTTCTTATGTATACATTTGTCATCAGCAATCAGATCAGGAAGGTGGGCAGGCAATGTTATGATTTTTAGTTCTTCAATGATCATGTCAGGAAGGTGAACATCATGGAAGGGCATTTATTTCTTTTAGATGCTATAGTACATAGAATTATTTCCTTGATTTACTATGCATATTGCTCTTCTATCTCACCATTTGGCTGAATTCATTTATTATCTGTAGTGACTTTTTTGTGATTATTTTTCTATTTCTATATATATAATCATGCAATCTGCAAATAGAAATTATTCTACTTCTTTTTTCATTTGGATGCTCTTTCCCCCCTTGCTAATTGTTCAAGCTAGAACTTGCAACACAATATTAAACAGAAGTGATAGAAGTGGCAACATTTCTCTTGTTCCTGATCTTAAGGGGAAAGTATTCATTCAGTATTTCACCAATCAGCATAAAATTAGCTTTGGGTTTTTTAAGTGGCCTTTATCATATTGAGTGATGTCCCTTCTATTCCTATTTTGCTGAGGTTTCTATCATTAAAAGTAAATGCAATGTTTACATGAATTTTGCTCCCCAAACTATAGTGTTTTAACTCTAAACCAGAACTAAACTCTGCAGTTGAATCAATCCTGCTTCATGGCGACTCTATGGGATAGAGTAAAGCTGCCCTTGTGGGTTTCAGAAGCTCTAAATCTTCATATGAGCAGAAAGTGTCTTCCTCTTGCAGACCAGCTGAATTGCTGACTTTATGGTTAGTAGCCTATGTAAGTCCAGGTAAACTAGAGAAACAGATTCAGATACATTCATATATATCTGTGTGAGAGAGAGAGCTTTATATAAAAGAGCAATTGTATATTAAGAAAACATCCCAATCCAGGCCTGATCAAGTCCATAAGTCCAATTAGCCCCCATGTGTCCGAAACCAGTTGATATATTCCTCCTCAGACTCACGCAACACATGCAATGACAAAGAATGCAGGAAGTTCACAGGCCAGTGGGTAGAAAGCCTTGTGGATCCAGTGGCGGTAGAAGCATCTCAGCACTGTTACGGGTCTCCACATGGCTCCTCCAGCTCCAGAGCTTTGGCTCCATCAGTGAAACTCCATGTGTTTGTCAACAGGAATGTCTCGCAGGGAGAGTGTGTATCCTGCCTCCAGGGAGGGAGACAGGAGTTTCCAGAATCCTCAGGAGAGGGTCATGCCTGCACAGACACCTCATTAGCTATGACCTTATTGACAGGCTAGACTTCAATCCTTGGGTCGACTGTGGATTATGTAATTGCCACACAGCCTAACTTATCATTATGCCAACAGGAATACTATGACTAGTAAAGCTAAAAATATCTTTTCATTTCTATTCGGTCAAGTTTCTGTCATTCTTGATCTTTTCTAAAAATGTCACCCACCCACATGTAGCATACAAGAGAGGTATATATGGTGATGTGCTTCTGGATGGTCACAGCCTTCAAAGCCCTAAGGAGCAGACAGTACAAATAGGGTTGCTCTGACTCAGAATCAACTCCATTTGTTCTAGGGTAAAAGACCACAAAATCTAATAAAATTCATAGACTCTTTTATTCAATCTTAAATAGCACAAAGACAAAAATGAATCATCCAGATGAGAAAGTTCATCAGCATAAGGCCTTAATGGTATGGGAAAGATTCATAAACACATGGCTAGATTATAAAGCATGGAAAACAAGGGAAATCCAAAAAACTATGCGGGCAGTAGGCCAGTTCCTTACAGTCCCATGAAGGATTATTGTCTGAAGGTACAAAAACACCCCAGATCTCAAATACAATTTAAGGACAGCATTTGTTAAGTCTAAAATAGCAAAAGATAAGACAAGGATAAAAACATCATCAGAGGCTGAGCCCCAGTGGTGTAGTGGTTGTGCGCGGGACTGCAGCCCACTGGGATGGAGGTTCAATTCCAGCTCCATGGAGCAAAGGATGGGCCTCCTACTCCCACCACCAGGGCAGTGATGCCCAAAAAATAAATAAATAAATAAAATAAAATAAACCAATATCATCAGAGTGGGGGAGGGGGGGAACTATTCTCAGAAGGTCATATTGGTATCCAGGGTTTACAGAGAACTGTAGACCTAAAGCAGACATGGGTGGGTAAAGGACAGTCACAAAATCATGACTGGAAGCACATCCAAACCATCACAAGTGCTGGCAGCATCACAGAAGTAGTGAGACCATAATTGGCACATACACCATACTGGAGAGAAGAGGTTACAAGATTGGACCAGGGTCCTCTGACCAAGACAGTTAGGATCGAACTCATGATCATGTGACCATATGTCCATTAAAGGAAACTTTCCAACTTCTTTGGACTAACTAGGGGAGTGGTAGCAGTGCCCTGTGCCTGAAGGCACAGCTATTCGTGCTGCTGGCTAATGGTCAGGAGGAATTCAATGGAGCCTGAATTTACACGGAACCTGATAAATAGATTTAGGGCATCCACTGTAACTAGAGTCTTTCATAAATTTAGTGCTCAGAAATTTATACTTGAATACAGTATGGAAAAGGAACATATACACATTATTGCAAATAAGACAATTTACATGATTGGTCCTGGAGCCTTCCCACTCTCTTGATAAACCCATTTTTCACTAGGAGTTAGTATGAGCAAGCTAGTGTGAGCCTGGCTAGGAAAATCTCTGCAAACACACTCTATCTGAGGGCAAAGCTCTTCACACTATTGGTCAAAAGCCAGAACGAGCTCAAAGGAAAATATGTGGAGACTCAAAATGGATTTCGAACTTCTACTGTAGCTATTTCCTTCCATAAACTTGGTGTTCATAACTGAAGTTCTAATACAGATGGCAACTGAGAACAATGGTTCGTTTTTAAAATCAAATTTTGGAAGCATTTGGTCATGTTCCAAATAACGTAGCAATGTTTTACTTATAAATATATTTTCTGAACTTTTTTAATTTGTTAGCTTAGGCCACAACTCCCTGACCCCCACCTATCCCCGCCTTTTAAATGACAACTATGTGAAAGACTGACAAAATAAATCTATTCTTCGGCTGAGCCCCAGTGGCATAGTGGTTGTATGCAGGATTGCGGCCCGCTGGGTTGGCGGTTCAAATCCAGCAGCAGCTCTCCAGGGGCAAGGCTGGGCCTCCTACGCCCACCAGAGGGCAGAACTTCAGTTCTGAACACAAAGTTTGTGGAAGGAAATAGCTATAGTAGAAGTTCGAGATCCATTTTGAGTCTCCACATATTTTCCTTTGAGCTCGTTCTGGCTTTTGGCCAATAGTGTGAAGAGCTTTGCCCTCCTGAAATCTATTCTTCATAACAACAAACTCGGCAAGATACTATTCATTCATGACAAGATTTCCTCTACCACTGCTAAGAGAAAAGGAAAATGTTTTTGACATTGTTCCACTAGTTTATAAGACTGTGCTGGCAAAAGAACATTGTGAAAGAAGCTTTCATGCATGGAGTGAGGGGAACATGCCCCAGGTATTCTGGAAAACAATTAAGCCATTTACTAGTCAACTTTTAACCCCTAAGTATTCTAGCCTTTGACTCATTAATTTAGTTGCTGGGACTCTATCCTAAGAAAAGAATCAGATCTAAGGAAGTTCAGCATTTATGTGCAAGAAATACAACATTCCATGTGGGAATTGTGCCCGACCTGATTCCCTCCTCCTGCCTCCCCAGCCCCCATCACACTAAGGCGACAGCTAAGAGTATGCAACAGAACAGCAAGGGAAGCAGAGCAATGAAGTCCCGGGGGAAAACCAAAAATAGACTGTGAGGAGAGTCTGAGGGGGCATGGCACCCTATCAGATTCAACCGTACAACACGCCTAAAGGTCACAAAAATCCTTGAACTATTTTTATGCTTTTCTTTTGTCATTGTCTTTTGTTGTTGTTGTTTTGTTTTCTTTTGTTGCTTTGTTTTGCTGTATTGCTGGTATGCATCTTATTATCTCTGCATATCTAGATAGGATAGATGAGATAAGTAATCTGAAAGAGAAAACAACAGGACTGATGTTTGGGGAACATGGGAGAGGAGGAGGCAGGGGGAAGGAAGTGGTTGATAACAGACCTAGGGACATGAGAACAACAAGTGATACAAAATCGATGGTGAGGAGGGTGTAGAAGGGCTGGTAGGGTTTGATCAAGGGCGATGTAATGAGAGGAACTGCTGAATCCAAATAAGTAAAAAGAAATAGAGGAAAGTACTAGCAGGCAAAGGGCATTTATAGATGTCTAAATATAAGCATGTACCTATGCAAATATATGACGATGGGGAAATAGACCTATGTGCATATATTTATAGGTTTACTATTAAGATAGCAGATGAATATTGGGTCTCTACTCAAGTACTCCCTCAATGCAAGAACAATTTGTTCTATTAACCTGGCATTCTATGATGCTCACCATTCTGACAGGACCACTAAAGACAAAGCAGGTACATAAGGAAATGTGGTGAAGAAAGCTGATGGTGCTTGGCTATCAAAAGCTAGAGTATCTGGGGTCCTAAAGGCTTAAAGATAAACATATGGCCATCAAGATGAAAAGCAAGAAAGTCCACATCGAAGAAGCACACCAGCTTGTGTGATCAAGAGGTGTCAATAAAATCAGGTATCAGACATCAAAGTCCTCATATCAATGTGAACGAGGGAAGTGTGGTATGGAGACCCAAAGTCTATCTGTAGGCAATTGGACATCCCTTTACAGATGGGTTGCAGGGAGGAGACGAGCCAGTCAGGGTGCATTATAGCACTGATGAAACATACAACTTTCCTCTAGTTCTTTAATGCTTCCTCCCAAGCCCAACTATCATGACCCTCATTCTACAAATCTGGTTAGACCAGAGCATGTACATAGGTACAGATAAGAGCCGGAAACACAGGGAATCCAGGACAGATAAACCCCTCAGAACCAATATTGAGGGTAGCCATAGAAGGAGGGGAAGGGGAAGATGGGGAAGAAAAAGGGAAGCAATCACAATGATCTACCTATAACCCCACCCAGGGGGATGGACAACAGAAAAGTGGATGAAAGGAGTCATCAGTCAGTGTAAGACATTAAAAAAAAGTAATTTATAAATGATCAAGGGTTTATGAGAGAAGAGAAGAGAAAAATGGGTTGATACTAAGGGCTAAAGCAGAAAGAAAATGTTTTGAGAATGATGATGGCAACAAATGTACAAATGTGCTTGAAACAAGGGATGTATGTATGGATTGTGATAAGAGTTGTATGATTCCTCAAAATTATTTCAAAATAAATAAATAAAACTAGATTCTCTGATTTCTAAAAAAAGAAAAAAAAAATAAAGAAATGCACTGCTGCATTGTTTAGGAGCAAAACAAAAGAAAACAACCCCCACCCCCAAACCAAGTTTGCAACACCAAGGATGTGGGGTGATACGGTAAATTAGTGTTTATCTAGGTGGAGCATTAGCAGCTGACAGACAATTGAGATCTGAAAGATTGTTATTAATAGATACATATCTTCCTGATGCAATATTACAGGAGGAAAAAAGTGGGATTTTAAATACACATTTGACTCAAACACAGTGTGCATAAAATAAATTAACGAACACGGGCCTTAGAAATGAACTGGCCTTGTTCAAAGTCCCGCTGTGCCACTTTTCAGCAGTGCAACATCAGGCAAGCTAGTTAGTTTCCTTATGCTTCCAGAATGCTCACCTGGAAAAGGAGGACAGTAACAGTCCCTACTTAGAGAGGTGAACTGACAATTACATGAGAGAATCCATGTCCTTGCTAAGCACCATTCTTGGCACCCTTGTCCTAAGTTCATTCACCGTGAAAGCCAAGAGGAGGGAACCCACCAAAAGGTTAACAGGCTTGGCAAAGCCTCGATCTGTTGAGTTTTCCCCATGAATGCTTCTTGTTTTCCTGAATGTGGCCCTACAATCTGCTGTACTGTATCACTGGAAAGAAAACTGCACTGTGAACAAGAGAACTTGGTCCGCCATATTTTCTACAGGCAATCACACATGAAGGCAAGGAGGGGGCAACATGTCAAGCAGTGACTGAGCAATGCCTCTGGCCCCTCAAACATTCTCTGGAGCCACCACCCTCCTCTAGCAGCCCCTACTTACGGGTGCAGTTCCTCGGAATCCGTCCTCTCCAGTGTTGCTTGCAGGAAATTCGCCCTGCCAAATATTGGCATAATGTTGACCTTTCGGCTGCAGTTTATTGCCCCAGGGGAAAAGTCTGTCAGAATAGACACAGCCTGTCAGGCAGGCCCAGGCCTCTGGATTAAAGTCAAGAGCAGGAATGCAATGAAAGGAAGGACATTGCTAGCTTGTTCTAGGAAAGTTATTTTTCATTTTAAGATAGAAATAAATAACACTTTTAATGAGAATTCTTTAAAAAAATAAAGAAAAAGAAACTCCCATATATCAGTGCCTGTCAAGTTTACAACTGTCGTCTCTCCCAAGCCTTTGGGAGGTCCAATGCGATCACATTGCTGAAAGCAGGCCTTAACTGGGAAAGCAGGCCTTGTGTGGACTTATATGGTAGCACAATCAGGCACCAACACACCACACTTTTTTTTTTTTAATAAAGTCTTCACTATTTTAAGGAGCCTTTCCTAGAAGATGCGACCCACAAAGGCATTTGTTGTAGAAGCAGAAAAAAAGTTGCTGCTTCAGAAGAGACCTAAAATAAGAAAATGCTAGAAGTAAGACAGCCTGCCAAGTAGCTCTAGAAGGGGCATGGGATAACAGGGAATAGTACTGTTTGAGCTGGCTGTGGACTGGAGAAAAGTCCACTTTATCAGGCATTTGGTTCTGGGGCTGGGAGAGGCTGGTGACACATTCTTTCCTCAGAATCTCCTAAACCACTCAGTGGAGATGATAAAAACCCAGTAAAAAGTCATCGCTGTTGATATTATTATGGGCTTTTAGTTTTGTCTTTTCTTTTGAGTCACCTCCCTAACCTCCCCACAGTGTTAGAAGAAGTTCAGTGCACTGGGGGGCAAGAGAAGCACCTCCAAGTACCTATTCTCCAGGCCTCCGCGACAGCTGTATTCCCATTCTGCTTCTGTGGGCAACCGCTTTCCTACCCATGCACAATAGGCAACCGCATCGTTCCAGGACACGTGGAGCACCGGGTGGTCCAGTCTGAGGGAGAGTGAGGGCAGAGTGAAAACAGGAAATATCCACTGGCCTTGTTGAAGCTCCAGCAAAACCATGACACCTGGATGGGTCCCCTGGTCTGCTCACGTCCCAGTTAAGCCACAGCTGTCAAACGCCCCCACATCCCTCCCATGTCTTCACCCTCCCCCCACCCTCACCCCCACACAAAGTGTTTCTGATGTGACTAGCTCCAAGTGTATTGCAATTCCTCGGGGAACTAAACTCAAAACACTCTCTAAGCACCGGGACCCTTGTCAGCACTGAGGACTAGTGCACTTTTCTTACAAGACTCAGTGTTCACTGCAGATAAAACATACATTCGCTTTTAGGCTTTCCTTCCTTCTTCTTCTTTTTGTTTTTGTTTGTTTGTTTGTTTTGCTTTTGTGGCATCACTGCCCTGGTGGGAGTAGGAAGCCCAGCCTTGCTCCTGAAGAGCTGCTGCTGGATTTGAACTGTCAACCCTGTGGACTGTAGTCCCGCACACAACCACTAGGCTACCAGGGCTCAGCCTAGGCTTTCCTTCTACAATCTACTTTTCCCCTCTGCAATTAAATTCATAAAACAAGACTATCGATTGGGAATTACATGTGAGGATGTGTTACCCATGATCTTATGAATCTGTCCCTCACAATCAGTTTCCAGGGTCCCCTGCCACTCACCCAGGTCCCAATAGTAAGTATGGAGACCACCAACTTGGGCTCTGAAAGTCTTCCGGTATTTGTGAAGAAGCTAGATCCCTAAGCAGAACTTTATGTGCTTCTAGCTCCCTAACAATGAGGGCAATGACCGGGAGTTTTGTTCAAAACCGAGGCTCACAAATCTCTTCTGAGAAATTAGGTTAGGAGAACAGTTTCCTCGGGCTGTTGAGTCCTCAACTAAAACCTCTTTATCTCCAGAGCTTCTAGCACTGCTCTATTTTTGCTTGAAATAATTATTTCCTCGCTACCCTGGAGAACGGTTGACCGACTTGCGGCTCTGAGGTTTTTCCATTAGATGGTGGCTAAAGTTATGTCAGTCCAGGGACTGGAGATCAGGGGAATCTGCAACCCAAGGGCAGGACTTGTGCTGTGGCCGGCTAGAGGGCATGGTTACAATCCAAAAGAGCAATCTTCTTCCTCATAACGATCAATTTATAAGCAACCAGATGATAGGCTGCAGAGAATAAACATGCAGGGTGATTTGTCACTGACCTGTCAAAATGGGAAAAGGAGGGTGGGGCCTCAAAGAGGTTACTTAAAGGCCAAATAAGGAAAGCAAAGGTCACTTTTAAGAGAGTCCTCTTTGGAGTAGGCCCAGTGTCAAGGTCTACACACACAACTCAATCTCCAAACTCAGTGCCACCGAGTCAGTTCAGACTCACAGTGACACCGTGGGGCAGAGCAGAACTGCCTCTGTGGGATTTGGAGACTTTAAGTGTTTAAGCAGTGTTTGGTAGTTTCTAACTGCAAACCTTGTAATCAGCAGCCCCATGCCTAACCCTGTCAATCAGGTTCCTGCATAAGGGCTTTTTTTTGTTTTGTTTTTTTGCTTTTTTTTGGGGGGGGGGGGGCATCACTGCTCTCCGGCGGTGGGAGTAGGAGGCCCAACCCCACTGCTGGAATTGAACCTCCGTCCCAGTGGCCCGCAGTCCCGTGCACAACCTCTACGCCACCGGGGCTCAGCCCCATAAGGGCTTTTAAAAGTTCACAGACAAACGGAATTTGTCTCATGCCAGTTCTCCCATGTAACTTTTGGGCGCTCCCATGTATACTCCTTGTCAGTTTGCTTTCCCAGCAAGCAATTAGGGTTTACCCTTCTCAACCTCTTACAGATGGAGGTATGGAGCCATCCACAGGGATCAGTTTGGGAAGGAAACATAGCAACCAAGGAAGGGTCCTCCTGCCTCACCTGTGGAAAACAGTAGAGTCTGGCCCTTCTGGGTGTCTCCAGTTGGCGTCTTTAACAGGTAACCACCAGGGAGCAGCTGCCACCTCAAAGCAATGCAGAGCACACTAACATTAGCGCCACAGTTCTAGAATGACACTGACCCTAATCAGTGCAGCAAGAATCTCACTGCACTTCAGCTTCCGTTGGATCCACAACACACATCCCTTCCCTGGAATATCAGAAGCTTTAGATGTATGCAAAAAATGTTTACATCTAAATAATCTCTAACAACAACAAAAATGAGACCAAAAGTATTATTGATACCATAAAACACCGAACGCCGTAGTGGTCAAATGAATACATACTGAAATTGTATAAAGGTCCGAGAACTTTAAAAAGTGACTCTGTGAGTCATGGGGAGGAGATAGGCCAGTCAAGGTGCAGTGAGGTGGCGATGAAGAATGAAACTTTCCTCTAGCTCCTGAAGGCTTCCTCCCCGAAACTATCTTGGTCCCAATTCTACCTTTTTTTTTTTTTCATGTTCTTTTTTTGTGGGCATCACTGCCTCTGGTGGTCGTGGGCGCTACCCAGTGCTGCTCCTGAGAGGCGCCGCTGGATTTGAACCGCCAAGACCGCGGGCTGCAGTCCCGCACTCAACCACTTACGCCACCGGGGCTCAGCCCCCCAATTCTACCTTATAAATTCAGCTGGACTGGAAGAGGTACACTGGTGGAGATGGGAACTGGAAATACAGGGAACCCAATACAGATGAACCTCTTGGGGCCAGTGGTGAGATTGGAATTAGCAGATGTGTGGAGGGAAGGCAGGGTAGAGAGGGGGGAGCCAACTCCAAGGATCGACACATAACCTCCTATCAGGAGGACAGACGAGTGGGCAAGGGGAGACATCGGGCAGTGTAAGATATGACAGAACAATAATAATTTACAAATTATTGAAGGTTGATGGGGGAGGGAAGAGCAAGGACGGCGGGGAAAGGATGAGAAGCTGATATCAAGGGCTGAAGTGGAAAAGCAGATATTTGGAGAATGATGATGGCAGCAGACATGTATGTCTTGGCACAATATATGTATTTATGTATTGTGCAAAGCGATGTATGAGCCCCCAATAAAATGACTTTAAGAAAAGATTTTTTTTTTAAAGTGACCCGCTAGTTAATTCTCTACAATCTAAAAAAAGTGAGAAATAGGTGAACATAGCTCCTACTTGCCTAGTTAAAGACCAGGGAACAGGGCTCGTCTTACAATTCAGGGCTGGGTGGAAGGTCAAGCAAGATCCTGGTTCCTAAGAATTTGATCACACCTGAAGTTAATGAGTCATAGCTGCCTAGATGAAGGGGGACCACTGCTGCCTGACGCTGGCAATTCCCAGGCGACCTGACGTGATCTGTCACGGCCTTGTAGAGAGGCCAAGAACTACCTGGGAAGACAGAGGGCCTCAGTGGCGATGAGTGAAGGGCTGCCGTCAAGAGAAGAGGCTATGGGCATGCTATCTGCTATCTCAGGGCCTCACCCACTGTTTGCGACCTTTTCCTTCTGCATTAAAGACAGCCCTTGCTCTAGAATTTATGAGTCATTCAAATGGATTTCTGGTTCTTAAAAATGGGGAAGGAGCCTGGATCACTGAGCCAGCCTGGTGAGTGGGGAGAGAAAGGGCTTCCTGCAGTCACGGGAGTTGGACTGGCCAGGCAAGAAAAGCCGAGATGTCACTGGACACAGTTGGTGCTTGGGATGGAATTTATTATCCACCACCACTCTGGCATCAGGGCGCTGCTTTAATAGAGCTTGCTACTCCTTCCTCAAAGGGATCTTCCAGGGAGTTGATGTAAATACAGGGTATCCTTGGGCATCTGTCCATTCTCTTCTCAAGTCTGCCTGACTAAAATACTTAGTGTGCACCTACTACATGACAGACACAGTGCTTAGTTTCTGAGGGAGTTCTACAATTCCCAGATGTGACAGTCACCTAATTTGGAGTCAATTTGAGGTTTAAGAGTGTAGGGGTGGAATCTAGTCTGTCAATCTGGAGATAGCCAATGTGTAGGCCTGGCCTTCTCCTGAAAATTCTGAGAAATGTGGTATTTCCTTCTTGGAGGCAGAGACACCCTCTTAACTCATTTCCTGGGAGACAATGCAGCTAACAAAACATGTGGCAGCATGCTGATAGACCCTGACCCCTGGAAACTGGAGGAGTGATGGGGAAACCCCTCTGCCAGTGCTGAGATATTTCTACCACCACTGGATACACAAGACTCTGCACTCGCTGGCCTGTGACTGTCTTGGTGTCATTGCATGTGTTTCGTGAGTCTGAAGAGAACTTATAGATTGGTATTGGACATATAGGTTAAAGTCAGACTTATGGGCTTGGACTGGACTGGACTGGGATGTTTTCCATTGTTCAATTGCTCTTGTATATAAATCTCTTTCTTAAACACATATGCATGGTTATGAATTTGTTTCTCTATTCTACCTTGACTAACACAACAAGAATCCTCAGAACCTGATTATGACTGCTGGCATACTTGACTTCAGAATCCCTGATTATGTGATGATTTATGTGTTGGGCTGCTAACTACAAGGTCAGCAGTTCAAACCTACCAGTCACTCAGCTGGAGAAAGATGAGACTTTCTGCTCCCATTAAATCTTACAACCTCAGAGCAGTTTTACTTTGTTCTATATCATTGCTATGAGTAGGAATTGAGTCAATGATTGTAGACTAGAGTTTCTGTTGTTGCTCTTCTCCATTAAGTAATTTATTTTGCATGCAATAATTGGTCGATTCTTTAATGGCAAGCACCCAAAGCAAACCAAACTAACAATCAAATCCCTTCCAATTCGCAGTAACTCTATAAGACAGAGAAGAAGTGCCCCTTTTGGGTTGCCAAGATTGTACAACCTTATGGAAACAGACAGCCTCATCTTTCTCCCTTGGAGTAGATGTGGGTTTGAACTGCTGACCTTTGAGCTGGCAACCAAGTGCTTTAACCAATGTGCAACCACGGACTTTAACCTAATCCACACAGTGAGGTACCAAGTTTGAACCTGGTCACTGAATTATCCTTCAAAAATGGCTGTAAAATTCCAATTGGTGGGTCCACACAGCACTGCCTCAGATCTAATATCATTTCTTCGGATCCTACATGCCCAACATTTTAGTTGCCAGCTTTTATTTTTCCCACTACCACTTCTCTGCAATCTTACCCTTTACTTTAGCAATCCACCCTCAATAAACCACAATATCAACTGTCCTGAGGTCACAGAGCCAGATGATGACAACTGCAATGACAAGGCAGCATGAAACATGACAAACACAGTTGTTCTCCCTATAGCACAGTGGGAACGAAGGCACGAGGAATACTGTCCTTTGCCAAGAGCTACAGAGCAGCACTAGTGAGAATGGTTCTCAGGGCTGTGATCCCTCTGTCCCCCTGCTGCAGAACTGCTGGATGGGTTCCAATAGCCAACCTTCAGTTAGCAGAACTCCTGTGCCTCCCTCCATGCCTTCATTTGTAAAATGCCAAGGAGCAAATGCCAAACCCGATGTTTACTGAGGAGATTCCAACCCATGATGCTCTCTTTGTCAAAGAGGAGAAATGCTCCACAGGACCAAGCCTTGAAGTCAACACACTGATATGAAGCCGCGAACTACTAACAGAAAGGTCTGTAGGGCTGGCGCCCTCCCCAGAAGAATGCACTACAGAGGACAGTCTGGAGAGAGAGGTAGGTCTGCTCAGACCACATGAGAGCAAATTAAGAGGGAAAGAGAGAGGACTGCATTATGACCTGCCAAACCTCAAGGATGACATTTCTGCTCCGTGTAGTCTATGCACAGAGAAGACGATAGGGCCAGCACCACTATGAGAGCCAATATCCCCTCACAGACCCATAACGCCACAAGGGACAGCGCTGGAGACACTGTGTGGGAACTGTACCTATGCTGACCCCCACACACCTGGGGGAAACACAAAAGGGGCACAACAGAGCAGCAAGGGGAGCAAAGCAATGAACTTGAAGAATTCCAAAAATAAGACTCTGGGGCAGGAATTTGGACCTCATCAGACTCATAAAGATCAACAGAAAGACCTAAAAGTATTTATAAGATTTTTTTTCATGTCTTATATATATAAGATAGGTAAAATAAACAATTCTACTGAGAAAACAATGGAATCAATGGTTCTGGGGGGACATGGGAGAGGAGGATGTGGAGGAAAGGAAACGGAGAGCAAACAAATCCAGAGACAAGGGAACAGCACGTGATTTAAAATTGATGGCAAGGAGGTCACAGAATGCCTAGTGGATTTGATCAATGCAGTGTAGCCAAGAGGAATTACTGAGAGCTGAATGAAGGTCAAACATAACAGTGGGACAGAAGATAGTAAAAAGGAAATAGAGGAAAGAAGTAGGAGGCAAAAGACATTAATAGAGGTATAAATAGAGCATATACATTTGTAAATATATTTCTATATAACTATAGGGATATAAGTATTAAGGTAGTAGATGGACTTTGTGCTTCTACTCAAGTACTCCCTCAACACAAGAACAACTTGCTCTAATAACTTGGCATTCTGTGACACTCACCTTCCCGACACAATCACTGAAGAGAAAATGGGTGCATAGACAATTACTTGAAGAAAGCAATAGATCTGGATAGATATAGATCTGGGGTCATTAACTGCTTGAAGATAAACAATCGGTCATCTAGCTGAGAAGCAAATGAGCTGATATCAAGCACTCAAAAAGGAACAAAATTTTTGAAAATGATGATGGCAAGATATGTACAAATGTGTTTGACACAATGGATTAATGTATGGATTGTGATACGAGCTGTTAGAGGCCCCAATAAGGGCTGAGCCCTAGTGGCGTAGAGGTTGAGTGCAGGACTGAGGCCCACTGGCTTGTCAGTTCAAATTCAGCAGCAACAAGGCTGGGTAGCTCCCACGACCACCAGAGAGCAGTGATGCCCAAAAAAAGAAAAAAAAGAGGCCCCCAATAAAATGATTTAAAAAAATAAAGACAAAAAAAAAAAAAGACTAAGGTGCTCCACGGTATTTTTAATCCCTTCATATGCATATGAAAGCTGAACAATGAATAAAGAAGCTCAGGGGAAAACTGATGCCTTTGAATTATAGTGTTAGCTAAGAAATTTGTTCATAAGAATGAACAAATCTGTCTTGGAAGAAGTCCAACTGGAGACCAGTCCCTGGAAAAGGACATCATGCTTGGTAAAGCAGAGGAACAATGAAAGGGAGAAAGAACCTTGAAGAGAGACATTAACACAGTGATTGCAACAATGGGCTCAAACATAGTTGAATAAGGGCAGAGGACCCAGCAACGGGTTCATTCTCTTGTCCAT
The DNA here is from genome assembly GCA_004026705.1 of Nesogale talazaci. NCBI lineage: Eukaryota > Metazoa > Chordata > Mammalia > Afrosoricida > Tenrecidae > Nesogale > Nesogale talazaci. The sequence goes on from PVJH01006290.1 coordinate 38,198, forward strand.
AAGATTGCTATGCATTGAAACCAACTCAGCAGTAACTAATAAATTCTTCTCAAGGAGCTCTAGTGACAAGATTAAGCTCCCAGCTATTAACCAAAAGGTCATTAGTTTGAGGCCATGAGAAAAGATTTGGCAATTTGCATCAGTAAAGATCAAATACTTGGTATCCATGCTTATCTTATATAAGTAGGCAAATCAACAATAATAGAGACCAAGTTAAAAGAAAACAAAATATTAAATAAAAACAGAAAAGAAAAACAATAACAATAACTAGCAAAAACAAAAAATGGGACCTATCGTTCCAGAGGGAATTGGTGGGAGAAGGAGGTGGGAGATTCAAGCAGTGAGTAAACAATATCACAGAAAGGGGAACAACTGGGGAATTAAAATCAACAAGGAGAAAAAAAAATTTAAAAACAACATAGAGATCGGGCTCAGCCCCGGTGGCGTAGTGGTTGTGCGCGGGACTGCGGCCCACTGGGATGGAGGTTCAATTCCAGCAGTGGGGCTGGGCCTCCTACTCCCACCACCGGAGAGCAGTGATGCCCCCAAACAAACAAAAAAACAAAAAAAACAAAACAAAAAAAAAACAGAGATCAAGGGGGTGTTAAAGCAACAGCAATTAAGCTGAAAGAAACTGATAAGAAGTGGAAGAGGGTGACTGTGATGGTGAGGCAGGAGGAAGGTAAATGGAAGTAGAGGAAAGATCTAGGAAGCAAAGCTATGGATAGAGGAGGTATAAGAATAGGCATGAGCATATATAAATATATTAATTCATAATAATAGAGGTATTGGCCTCTGTACATGTATTTGACAATAAATTGAGGTAATGGATGGACTTTGGGCCTCTGCTCAAGCTCTCCCTCAATGCAAGAACACTTTATTCTAACAACCTGGCAACCTGTTATGCTAACCCTCACAGCACAATTGCTGAAGACAAAATGGGTGCATAAGCAAAGGTGATGAAGAAAGTGGATGGTGCTTGGATATCAAAATATAAAGAGTCTAAAGTCTTAAAGACCTGATGTTAAACAAGCAGCCAGATGCAGAGAAACAAGAAGCCCACATGGAAGAAGCACACCAGGTGTGAGGTCATGAGGCGCCAACGGGATTTGGTAATAGGTATTAAAAGATGCAAAACAAACAAACAACAAAAACATAGTGTTCAGAATGAGGGGGCTCAGAGCAAAGACTCCAAACCCCTCTGTAGACAACGGGACATTCCCTCACACAAGGGTACACCAGGAAGGGATGAGTCAACCAATACACAATATAGCACCAATGAAACACAATATTTCTCTGGTTCCTTGAGGCTCCCTCACCTCCCACTATCGTGAGCCCAGTCCTGCCTTTCATCGGGGGCTACACCAGAGCATGTGCACAGGTACAGATGAGATAAGAGCTCA
>PVJH01006290.1:39700-103254 GCA_004026705.1 Nesogale talazaci
GGGGCGGAGACAGATAGCAGTGGTTGTAAGATATGAAAATAATAATAATTTAACAAGTGGTCATAAGGGGGAGGGGGAGGGGGAGAGAGGGGGGAAAAGAGAGCTGATATCAAGAGCTCAATAGAAAAGAAATGCTTAGAAAATAATGATGGCAACATATGTACAAATATGCTTGATGCAACTGATGTATGAATTGCTATAAGAGCTGTAAGAGTCCCCAATAAAATATTTGAAAAAATTAAATACTTGGAAACTACATGGAAATTTAATGAGTCAGAACTGAATTGTCAGTATCAACCATAATAGCAATCTTTTTGAGCTTGAGTCCCACAGGTTTAAGAAGCTGAAGATGTATGAGTTAGGCTGGGTTCCCTAGGGAAGCAAAACCCAAAGAATATTACATTAAGAATGTGTTCAGACAGTTGTAAAAGTCCATGCTGGAGCTGAGTCCTGGTGGTGTAGTGGTTGAGTGCAGGACTGTGGCCCACTGGCTTGGTAGTTCAAATCCAGCAGCAGCTCTCCAGGAGAAGGACTGGGCCTCCCACTACCACCAGAGGGCAGTGATGCTTCCCGCCCCCCGGCCCCCCCCACCCCCTCACCCCCCCGGCCAAAGTAAAAAGTCCATTCTGGTTCAAGTTTGTGGGTCAGATGTTCTGCTGGTGCTGATGAACCAGGAAGTAAAAAGTTGAACGAGGAAGTAGGGCAACCACAGGCTGGTGGACACAGAAGCAGATGAATCAAGAACAGCAAATCAGCCTCAAGGCTGCAAAGTCAAATGACTCCAAGGTTAGCAGGCACTAATCCAAGGAAATGGAGGTTGAAGTGACAAATGCATGCTCCACAGCAGTAAGAAGATGTCTTTCCATTGGGGTCTGCTCAAATAGAAGCAAGCCAAACCCTGAGAAAACTTCCTTTCAATGGACCTTATTATGGTCCATCCCAATCTTCCTACCACTGCTTGGTTACTCAGAGAAGATCTACAGAGCTGATTACATTCTGGGAGAACCCCAGCCCAGCCCAACTGACACAAAACCCAACTATCACAACGTACCAGTGAAGGTATCATTTCTAGAACCACACATCAACGCATCAACTTGCCGTTCCCAAGGCAAGCGGCACCATGGAGATTGGGAGGGTGAGACATAAGCTCAATGCAAAAAGGGTCCATGTTCCTCAGTCCCATCCTAGAGAACACATGAGGGGTTACAAGGCAACCAAATCATATGCCCCTCTAAGACACAGACCTGGGATTAAAAACCATTTCCCCAGTGGCAGATGAAGAAGAAATGATAACTAATATCTGAGGACTAAAGCAGAGATTTCATCCCAGTTACGTTGCCCTATATACGTTTTAGTGTTTCCTGGACAAACTGTGACAAAGCCATGCACTATCAGTGAACACCTTTCCTCCCGAATGGCTTTCTTAGCTTGTTGTTGCTTTTGTTAGGTACCATCATATTGATACCAACCTATAGGGACTCTATACAATATAGAACAAGACACAGTCTGGTCCTTTGCCCTCTAAAAACTTGTTCTTGAATTTATGATTCTCTCTTCAAAATCATCTCTCTTTTACTACTCTGAGTTTATCTGCAAATTATACTTCCAATTCTGTTTCTTAAGGGTCCCTAGGTGGCACAGTTTCACTCAACTCCTAACCTATGGGGTTGTGACTTTAATCCATCTAGAAATTCCACAGAAGAAAAGTTGTGAAGATCTGCCTATGTTGAGATTACACTCAAGAAGACCCAACGGAAGAGCTTAACTGTAATACACAGGGTTACAATTGGGCCAGAAGGAACTTCACAGCAACTGACAATTCCTTTACTTGAACAAGAGACATTTCCGAGTGGGTTTGTTTACAAGGTAGAAGCAGCAACACAAGTAGACTGGCATCTAAGATAAAGCTCTTCCGAAGTTACAGTTGCTACCTAGCTTTTCTGTTTGATGGAACACCATCCAGAATTACAGCACTTTTATAATGAGAGAGAAAGAACTTTAACATGACCTATTTCTAGTTAACCATTTCCATAGCAACCATCTTGAGTTGAAGTTGAAACAGCTGTACCAGACAGTCAATGACGAATTACAATGTACATAGCATCCGTGTAAATGTGATGTCCCCATTCAAAATCAGCTTCTGAGAGCATGGACCTCTTTTCCCACATCTTCCCACGGGCATCACAGAACTGTAGTAACAGCTTAGAGAAAAGGGTTGGATACTAAAGATGACTTCATTCTCTCTTGCCTTAGAGGTGGTAAATTATGCTTCTTATATACACAGTCTGGAATACAATCAACACAGCAAAAAGAGCACTGAGGCAGAATACACATTCAAGTGTAAAGATGACAAGTGCACAACTTTAAAAGCGCTCTTCAAAGGCATTTAGAGAAGTGAATTAAAAAGATGGACAGGTCTTGAAACACATTATAAATAAATACATTATAAACATGATAGTTACCCACATAAAAACAGTTGGGTTCAGAGGGTGTACACCAGCACAGATATGAACCAGAAACATGGGGAATCCAGGACACATGATCCCTTCAGGACCAGTGGTAAGCGGCAAAACCAGGAGGGTGGATGCAAGATGAAGTAGAAAGGGGGAACCATTTACAAGGATCTACATATGGCCTCCCCCTGGGGTATAGATAACAGGGAAATGGGTGAAGGAAGACATAAGACAGTGTAGTATCCTATTTTGTCATAGCTGACAAAATAATAATGATTCATAAATTATCGAGGGCTCATAGGAAGGGGAGAGCAGGGAGAGTGGGGAAATATGAGGAGCTGATACCAGGGGCTTAAGTGGAAAGAAAATGCTTCGAGAATGATGATGGCAACAAGTGTACAAATGTGCTTTGCATACAATGGATGTAGGTATTGTGATGGGATTTGTATGAGGTCCCCAAGAAAATGTTTGTTTGTTTTTTTTTCCAATAAAATATTTTTTAAAAATAAAACCAGTTGGGGTGAATCATTCAACTGGAACCAGGGAATTACAGATACAGAGTATAAATAAAACTTAAGGAAAGGTAAACGACCGAAGAATGAACTGGATGGGATAGAGCGCATATAGCCTGAGTAGAAACGTGGTCAAAGCAAATTCGTTATCTCATCGCTTAGTAGTCATGGCAGACAATGTCTTTAAAACTGAATCCTAGAGCAGCTACCTCAACAGCTTAATAGAATACATGAGCGAAAAAATGCATGCTTTTCCAGTGAGAGTGCAAATACTTATGGAACTTGGCACACACCTGAAATTTTAAAACACCTTTTACTTTGGTTCTTAGTAAAAGTACGCATGTTCAATACACTGCATTAAGAAGACACAGATCCAGTAATTCCTAAATCCGAGACCCCTTTAGGGGTTGAACAGCCCTTGCGCAGGGAGTCACCTGATTCATAACAGTAGCAAAATAGAATTTTACGGTAGGAGGATCATCACAACAACATGAGGAACTGTAGTATAGGGTTGCAGCATTAGGAAGGTTGGAAATTTCTGCCATAAACATTACAAACTCTTATTCAGAAAGTGAAGACCTGTCATTATGAAAATGTACCCAAACCAGCCAGAGCAATCTGCGAGTGAGTCGATTCACCTCAGCCTCAGTGGAGAGGTGGGACAGGGGTACTGATTTAACTTTGAAAAAATAGTTATAGGACAAAAGAAGAGCATTTTTTAATGATTTCAAAAATAAATGTTCACTGCTTTGGGCTCAGAACTAATGGACAATTGGTACACACTGTCTACAGGACACTTTGATGCTTCTCAGCAAAAGCACAGCAGCTATGCGTGCCCATTAAGAAGAGCAGTTGAATAATAATGCCACATGCAACAATACAACACAGACATTAACGATCACATCCATTTGCAAACATACATTACAAAACAGATTGTGGAAAATCTTATGCAGCACAGTTCCATTCTGACGCACCCAGGACTGTCGTCAGCCGCAGTTCACTTGATGATAACTGGAGCCTATGAGGCGCTATAGAATCAGCACTGTCTTGCCTACTCCTCCATCCTAACCCCTGACCACAGCCCCCCACCCCCTCCCACTCTGTGCATCACATAAGACTAGCTCCCATTCATTTCCCAGGCTTGAGCTCCAGTGTCACTTTCTCTTCCACACTGTAGCCCCATCGCTCCTTAGCCCTCTGCTTTGTAAAAGATCGTTTCTTCTCGTTTCTTTTTTTTAAATCATTTTCTTGGGGGCTCATACAACTCATTTGAACAGGAGATTCTCTTTCTTACTGGAACCATAAGCTCCATACAAGCAAAGAATCCTGATTCAGTACTTTATCTGCAACACGAAGAACGATACCTGCCCCAGAGTACATACTGGATAAACATTTGTTTAGCGAATTAAGTCAACTGCTGTTCCTTTGGTTTCCATAGTTTCCAAATCCCTCTCTACCTTGGGTGACCCACTTCTGGATAAACATCGATTTAAAAAGCAGCATAGCCTTTTGTAAAGAGAGAAGAAGAGAAACGCCTCTAGTGTATGAGTCTTAAGTGAGTAGCTGGAGTTGAAGCCCAGTGACCAGTGATGTCTAAAATGTGTCCATGCCACTTGCCCCTCTTGGTCTTCACTGCCTCATCTATAAAAGGCAAAGTGGTTGTCAGAAAAGTTTGAAAGTTCTGTCACTTCAAATTCTCACTTTTGTGCAAAGTTTCTCTGAAAGCTGGACATTCCCTTTAGGACTGCCCACTTAACAGTTCATTAACATCTCACCATGAAGGAGTTATATGATAAAAATCCCTAGGTACAAGGAGGATTTTTTTAAGAGTGATGATGGCAACAAATGTGCAAATGTGACCTGCATACAATTGACGGATGTCTTGATCGTGATAGGAGTTGCATGAGCCCCTAATAAAATGATTTATATATATTTAAAAAATCATAGCACTTGGATGTATATATCCAAGGTTATTTTATTTCTTAATTCAAAATAAACCTCAAAAGACCTGGGGTAAGAAGAAATTTAATGACAGTTTCAACAGGTATCTTAAATCTGAGCCTGGGAACTTCAGCACACCTCACACACACTCCCTCTGATCAGGTTCTTTATTGTGGAACAGGTTGAAAGAGAAGAAAAACTAAGGCCTTGCAGTCCACTCACCCGAGGTCTCATCCTCTGAGGTTATCACGTTTTGCTTCCTGGGCCTATGCCATACACTGATTCCTCGGTCAGACTAACAATCACCCTTTTCAAAAAAGACACAAAAGACAATTGTGTGACAGTGCTCCCTGCTTATCTTATCCACTTGGCCAGCCCTGGACTGTACTTCCTGTATAACTCTGGTACCGTGATCACCTCAACCCCAATGACCAGACTCTGCTGTCCTCCGCCAAGGAAAGAAACAGGTTATACCAGGTCTCAGCACCACAGCTTTCCAAAATGAAATGCCCCAAAAGATGATACTCAAAGTTAGCTTAACTATGTGACAGCTAGAGCTCCTGAATAGTAAACACAATGAATGAATGTGCTCAGATGCTCACGCAAAGTCGAAAGGCTTAACACCACCAACAGGTATCTCTGAAGAAAGCCCTGTATCTACTTGCAAAAAACTCAGCCACCAGAAGTCCCATAGAGCATGACAGAGATCTGTTCTCACACCTGAAGCTCCCATGAGGTGGGGCAAACTTTGGGATCACAGCCAAACTCATAAGCACTACACATCAGGGCTCTATGAGATGGGGCAAACTTGATGGGAGCTGGTTTACGTGACAGCTCCTGTGCTGGAAAGAGGGCGGTGAATAATACAGATGTGTTTCCACACACCTTCATGGGACACAGATGCAGTAAAGGAAAAGACAATAAACAGAACTTCATTACTGATCATCACTTTATGAGACAAGGATGTAAAGGGAAGACATGTATAAGAAAGGAAGCCATACGAACAAGTAACAGAGACCATCTAAATGTGGAGTGTGAGACAGGAGAGAGAAGGCTTCCAACAGACTTCCCACAGGAAGTTTAGCTGAGACCTGACCACTGAGAGCTGAAGGTGGGCACTGACGTCCCTGGACCCTGGTGCCTACCTGTTGGATACTTCACCCTACCTCCTCCCAAAGTGGCTCTTCCATGTCTGTCAGGCTCCCTCGCTAAATGCTTCTTCCACCCACCTCCCCCAGCTCCTCCTCAGTACTCTTCAGCCCAATGACCTGGTAGGTGTCATTCTACTACTTTGCTCAAAATAAGGTTTTTACCTGGGCACCGTCGAATGGCATGGATCTCCTAAAGCCTTAGTCTTTTTGATAACTTACAAGCTGGCAATAAATATGGCTTCACTTTTAGTTCCATGACACATTTGATATAAGAAATTCATAGGTGAAGGGGTAGGGGACTAATTTGGTTCAGAATGTGTGCGGTGATGCATCCTATAGGTTCAACAGCCCAAGAACAGGGACAGTGCTGGTAACTCTGAATTTGCTGGGCAGAGTACTCGGAAAGACGAGGATGTCAATGGTGGTTTGCCAAACAGGTACAAGACATCTTAAGCCAAAATTTTAAGCAAAGCATTAGAGGGAGTGAATCTCATTTCATCGCTAGAAGTCAGTATACAGGAACCATCACTGGATGGCAAATCATCGGGGAGGCAGAAATCCAAAGAAGTGTTTAAAACATGCGTCACTGGTCTATTCACCCAGCCAGAGCCTTTGAAGTGATGCAAGAGAAATAATGAATCCTTTCCAAGCGGCATCATAACTTAGTACAGTGCTTGCTGTGGCATTACCCAATTCGAAGAAACAGGCAACAGGAAAAGCAAAGGGAATTGAACTCAGCTTTTCATTAGACCAGGCATAGAGATGCAGGTTCTACTAGGAGAAAGGAAAAATAATGTCTTAAATTATATTTGCTGAAAAGGCTTTCTATCTGCTAGGTACTATTACCAGTTGTTTTTGTGTACTTGGCTTAATTTGCTTGGGAACTGAGTTTAAAAATTGAGTTCAAAAATGAAAGTGCTAATTAAATGAAGGAAAAAATGAACATGTTTGTAGCAATATGGAAGGATAATTCAAAAAGGAGGGTGATGGCAGACGCAGACCTCAACACTCAAGAAAGGAGAAACCAACAGGTGTGGCATTCATTTCCTTGGGCTGCTGAGCCACGGACAGGCAGTCCTGGAGGTGAGCATCTGACTTCAGGAGCACTCTTGCTTGCTGTCGAATATTGTGTAAATGTGACCGCACATTGAAATGGCTTAACCAACTCTCTCTCCCTCACTGCCATGAAGTAGCCTTTTGACTCAGAGTGACCCTATTGGACAGTGTAGAATTGTCTCTGTGGGTTTCCAAGATGAACTCTTTCCAGGAGTAGAAAGCCTCAACTTTCTCCCATGGAATAGCTGGTGGTTTCAAACTGCTGACCACAGGGTTCAGAGACCAATGTGTAACCACTCTGCCACTGCGTACTTGTAACAAACCCCATGTCCACACCATCTTCACTTGCTGCACATGCAAATCATTGACAGAACTTCTAACCTCTCCTTGCACCAACACAGCACGACATAGTGCAAAGTATGGGCACTTAACCCAAATTACCCACAATTTTGACTGAAAAGGACACGTACGAGTGACCGCTTGTGATCTGCTACCTATGTCACCAGTGGATGGTTTAACACTACAAATGTGTTTTTCCACCATTCTGGAAACAGGAAGTCCACAATCCAGTAATTAGCTGGGTCATGTTCCTCTAAATCAGCGATTCTCACCCTGGGGACCGCAACCCCTTTGGGGGTCCAACAATCCTTTCAACAGGGGCTGTCTGATTCATAACAGTAACAAAATTACAGTTATGAAGGAGCAATGAAATAATTTCCTGGCTGGGGGTCACCACATGAGGAACGGAATCAAAGGGTGGCGGCATTGGAAGGTTGAAACACACTGCTCTAAAGGCTCCAGGGGAAGATCCTTCCTCCTTCGCTTGTCTTTTGAGAGACCCAGAAATTACTTGGAGTTGAGCACCATAATTTCTCCCTTAACTTTTATCTTTACACAGCCATCTTCCTTCCTTGACTCTCTGTGTCTCTTCTTCTTTTAAGGACATCAGTCCCACTAGGTTAGGGCCACTCTATGCAGAAAGCTCTCATAGAATCAGCACAAACATGATTTCCAAATGTGGTCATCTTCACATGTGATAAGGGTTAGGACCTGAAATATCTTGAGGATGACCAAATTAACTCAAAACTCTCAAGAGATAATGGAAGGGATGGTAAGGGACAGGAGATATTGAAGAGAAAAATAATCTTTAGAATTGAAAAACATAATGATGATTAAAAGTTCACTGAGTGAATACAATAGCAGAAAATATTAAAACTGCCATCAAGTCGATTGCAATTCACAGGCAGGGTAGAACCACTGACTGCTATGGGTTTCCAAGACCGTACCTTCATAGAAGTAGACAGATATACACAGAGAAAATAGTTTGATCTGCTGTCTGTGAACTTGCCAGCAGATTACTAGGGTCTATATAATCTGAAGAACAGAAAGAAAGGGGTGGGAGTGGGTGGATTAAAGATTTTTTAGAAACCACTGAAATAGTATCATTGGGTACATATAATGTTTGTGCATAAGATTCTCAGAAAGAGAGTTTGGTGGAGAGGGAAAAAAAAACCAACATTAAAAAAAATCTTCCAAATCTGGTTAAAGGCATGAAGTGATAGATCTGATGATCTCTAAGGAAATAGTGTCCAGATGCATCACAATCCAACCGCGGAAGCCTATAATCAAAGCAGTCAGCAGAGAGCAGGCTCTGTGAGTCAAGGAACTGTGGGTTGCTCAGCAGAGTGAACAGACCAGGAGAGGGACACAGCACCTTAGAGCGCGTGAGGGAAAGAAGCAGGGTGGGGTGACAACGGTTAACCGGGAATTCTGCACCCAGTGAAAGTATCTTTCAAAATAAAAAACTTTCTCAGGAGAGGAAAATCCAGGAAGCGCACCACCAGACAGACAATTTGCTGTTAAAAACAACAACAACAACAACAACATCGCTAAAGGAAGTTGTTTACATTTGAAGGGAAATGATATCAGAGGGAAACAATGGAATTTCTGAAATGAAGGAAGAGCAATACAATTGTTTGGGTAAGCATTATATACAATTTTCCCATTTTAAATTCTGTAAGATATGTGTACATGAGCATTGCCGGCACACAACATAGCAGTGCCAGAGGTTTTCCAATGTTGTAGATACAAATTCACCTGACAGTAACATGGGGTTCAAGTGGACGGCTGATGTGGCTCTGAGACTTCTACTTATCAGTGGTGGAAGAGAAGTAAAACTAGTTGGCATGGCTACTACATCCACAGTCTTCATAACTCATGCCACATGACTGTGTGAAGCATATAAATGAAATGAAGTAGTGAGAATTCCAATGAGGGTATTGAAGAGTTTTACCATTCCTCTTGGTATAAAGTGAATCATCTCAAAGCAGAAAGAGAGAATCCCACAAGTAGCAGGAGGGCCCCACACAGGCAGGGTCCTGCATGGAGAAGCAACAGCAGTAGAGATCATGAAGAACTATGGTGGGTGTAGAAGCCAAAACAGAGTCGCAGCTTCCTGGTCCACCAACAAGTGGAATTCCTTGAGGAGAGAAACTGGTTGACAGGACGGAGAGCCCTTTGGGCATTTATCAGTGCCAAAGCAGTTTTCTAAGATTTGCCAGGGAAAGGAAGAGACCGAGGAGTCGTGTGGCTCCGAGGCTGAAGGGAAGACAGTTATGCCTGCCAAGATGGCTGAGAAGAGGCACTGTTGCAGACAACAGAACTGCATCTTTAATGTTTTCTAATTTAGACATGATGTGCTAACTTCACTAATAAACCCCATAATCATGCATACTGTCTGTGAATTCTGTGGGGCCACAGCAACGGATTATTAAACCCAGCAGAGAAGTACTGTGCTGAGGAAGGCAGGGAGGTCTGGTGTCAGAATAGCATACTGACGCCAACAGGTAGAGACACGCCTGACCTCTGCCTCATAGGAATCATCCTTGGGCACATGTGGAGAAGGAGGATCCATCCCCAGAGGATATCGTCAGACAAGACCCCCATGACACTTTTTCAATGGTAATACATTAATTATTGTGGCTGGGAGTACCTAGGTATGTAATTATAATCCTTAAAGCCATTATTATTCACCAAACTAAAAGATAAAGCCAAAAGAAAGTAAAGCAATGCTTAGAGAAAAAATTCAAAAGTGAGATTAGTAGGCATGAAAGTAGAGTGAGAGGGTCTGAGCATCCTACAACTGGTACAGGGTATAAGACACACAGTAGCTTAGAAAATATGAGAAAATATAGGAAAAAATAAAAATTGATGACTGAAACCTAACAAAAGCAGGACACTTATGGGCATAAAAAGTATTCATCAAAAGAGTAAAATGAGAACTGATAGCAAGGGAGGAGGAAGTTTCTTGGCAGCAATTCAAGAGACAAGGAACTAATCTCTAAAACTATGGAAAACTGCAATATCTTGAGGAAAAGATGAATAGCCCAATGGAAAAATGAGCAGAAGAACGAACATAGAGTTCACTGAAGAAGACAGTCAACAAACACATAAAGAAATGCTCAGGCTCACGAGCCATTTGGGAGCTGAAAATCAAAACAACGATGAGACATTACGACCTCACCTTAGAAAGGATGGCAAAGTTCAAGTAAACAGAAAACAACAAATGCTGGAGGGGTGACTGGGACCCTCATACACTGCTGATGGGATCATAAAACCATATAGTCTCTCTGAAAAGCAGTATGGCATTTCCTCAAAACATCAGAAATAGAAATATTATACAACTCAGCAATTTCATTACTTGGTTTATACCCTGCAGAAAGCATGAGGAAATATATGCACACCCATTTTCACTGCGGTACTATTCATAGTAGCAGGAACATGGAAACAGTCCATATGTCAATCAGTGAGAAATGAATACATAAATTTTGGTACATACACACAAAGGAATACTGTGCATTGTTAAGAATAATGAGGGGGCTGAGCCCTGGTGGTGGTTGTGCGCAGGACTGCGGCCCACTGGGATGGAGGTTCAATTCCAGCTCACAGGAGCAAAGGCTGAACCTCCTACTCCCACCACCTGTTGGCAGTGATGCCTAAAAAAAAAAAAAAAAAAGAAGAATGAGGAAAAGTATGAAATACCTCAGGACACTGATGGATTTGGAGGGCACAGAACTGAGTGAAGCCAATTACACACAAATAATGAGTGAATACTGTTTGAAACCACTGTTACATCATGCAAAACCTCCCAAACCAGAACAGGCTTTGATGGCAACATGTGTGAGCAGGGAAGGGCGGGAAGGGAATGCCAGATGCCTCCAACAGGGGTCAACAAACAGGGCTCTTTCGGGGTGTACATGTGCCTCTGAATTTAAAGGATGTTATTCAGAGAATGGTGATTTTGTTGGTTTGGAAAAATATATTTATGACTCTCAAATAATTTTTAAGTTTTTGTGACGGGCAGGATTGCCTCTCCAGTCTCAAACATTTGCTGACATCTGGGGTAGAGGTTATGTGTTAATTTGGATAAAGGGGCTAATAATATCCTACAGGGAAAAGAGGGGAGCTAAGAGGTGTGGGAAGGAAAAACCTGGGATGCCATTGGAGTTTGATCAGTTGTTTAAATTGTTGAAAGCAAAAACACTGATCTGCAGACAGTGGGTCTCCCCTCAAGTACTTCCTCAATGAAAGAACACTTTGATCGAACAACCCAGCATTCTGTGATGCTGCCTTGCCTGACACGATGGCTGAAGACAAAATGGGTGGATAAGCAAGCGTGGTGAAGTAAGCTGATGGTGAACGGCTATCAAAACATAAAGCATCTGGAATCTGAAAGGCTTGAAAATAAACAAGTGGTCATCTGGCTGAGAAGCAACAAAATCCACATGGACGAAGCACACCAGCCGTTGTGATCATGAGGTGTTGATGGAATCAGGTATCAGGCACCAAAGACCCAAAACAAAAAAATTAATGTGAATGAGGGGGACGGCGGAGTGGAGACCCAAAGTCCATGTGTAGACATTTGGACATTCCTTCACAGAAGGGTCACAAAGAAAGAGACAAGTCAGTCAAGGTACAGTATAGCACCGAGGAAACACACAACTTTCCTCTAGTTCTTTAATGCTCCCCTCTCCACTGTCATGACCCCAATTCTACTTACAAATCCAGCTGGATCGGCGTATGAACACTGATATAGACATGAACTTGCATCACAGAGAGTCCAGGACAAATAAACCCCTTGGGACCAATAATGACAGTAGGGATACCAGGAGGGGAAGGGGAAGGTTGGTGGGAGAAAGGGGGAACTGATTACAAAAATCAACATATAGACCCCCTCACTCCGGACAACAGAAAAGTGGGTGAAGGGAGACAGTGGTCAGAGCAAGACATGATAAAAATAACAATTTATAAATTATCGAGGAATCGTGAGGGTGGGAGGATGGGGAAGTGGGGGAAATGAGCTGACACCCAGGGCTCAAGTAGAAAGGAAATGTTTTGAAAACGATGATAGCAACATAGATACAAACGTGTTCGACACAAGAGATGTATGTAATGGATTGTGATAAGAGCTGTGAGTCCCTAGTAAAATGATTAAAAAAAACCCCACTGAGGTTTAGGTAAACCTCACCTAAATCACAATTAAAAATTTGAAAAAGAATTTTTAAATTGAATGTCTTTCAGGGCAAAAGTTGCCGGGAGTCTCTAGTCTTTCTAGTGTATCTGTTGTTTTGTTTTACTTTATTATTAATTTGAGGTTTGGGGCTCCCATTCTAGGTAGTCAGGCGTCATCCAGTAAATACTTCTGCTCTCAAGTAGATGAGGCTGTTGGCTTACAAAATAAAGACAATCACGCAGGGGCACTGTGATCCTCTAAAAAAAAATCACTTGCATAAGACCAAATAAATGGTCAATAATGAATTTAAGGATATACAAAAACTCCTGATACCACACTCACTGTCATTAAGTCCACGCTGACTCAAAGCGACTTTATCAGACACTGATACTTTTAACAGGAGTCAAAAATGTCATCTTTCTCCTGTGAAGTGGCTTCAAAACTGTTGCTAGCAGCCCAAAGTGTACCCACTAGGACACCAGGGATCTTCCAAGAAGGTCCAAGGTAGGGAAAATTGCATTAATACAAATGAGACAACCAGAATGGAAACACTGAGAATGTTTGTGAACTGTGAAGCACGTAGCGAATATCACTGACCCATGTGCACAGACAACGTTGCACAGAATCTAAGCTGCTATGTAAACCCTTACCAAAAGAAAAAGCACAACCAGATGTTATTTTTAAGTTCACCATGAAATATTTATATGAGATTTGAAGGGAAACCAGAATATGAAATGTTATTAAACCACACACACAGAAACACAAAACTGATAATAAGATTACCGTATTAGGGAGAAAAAAAAGGTAAATACATTTCTCAGTTCCAAGTAGCACAATGAAACTCAAGTAAGATAAATAAGACTTAGATTTATCAGAGGGAAATTGTAGATCTGTATACAGTTTAACATTTAAACATCTCACAGGGAAATTATAGAATAAAACAAGGCATTTCCTTGAAAAACAGCCAGACCAGATCACTATTAAGAAATAGGCTGATAACTAGTTTCTTAATTGCAACAATGGATGTCAGATGACAGTGAAATAATGTCTTAAGTGTGATAACAGAAAGAAAATAATTATCAAGCAAAATTTCCTACTTGGTGAAAATATCTTTCAATAGTAAAAGGAAAGATATTCCCAAGCAACTACTAGTAAGAAACAATTTTCAACTACTAGTAAGAAACAAGAGATGCCCTTTTAAATAAAAAAAGAAATTATCTCAGACAAAATTTCTGACATGCAGAAATGAGCAGCAAAGAAATCAGTAGGTACACGGGTAAAAAGGAAAAGAAAAGTGGCTATGTGAAAAACTGTAATACTGTTTACAAACAGTAAACAAAAAGAATGGAAATAAAATGGCAAACCTCAGGGATACGTAATTTGGATTGGAATGAATGGAGTAGGGTCAGCAGAAAAGTCTGGGGCTAACTTTAGACTTTAAATAAACTAAAAGAATTTTTAAAAATCCACTGTCAAAGAGTCTATTCTAATTTATAGCTACCCAATAGGGCAAGATAGAACGATCCCAATGAGTTTCTAAAACTGTAAATCTTCAACGGAGTAAAAAACCTAAACTCTCTTCCCAGATCAGTTAGTGGTTTCAAATTGCTAACTTTGTGGTTACTTGCTCAGTAACTATGCCAGCAGGGTCCCAGACTTTAAGTAAGCAGACTAGTTTGTTTACTAAATGAAGAACTATAAGAAAGTACGTAAATAGCCCCCAAAATATAAGTGATAAAATGAGAAAAAAAAAAAAAAAGGAAAAACAAGATAAAAAGGGATACTAAAAAAAAAAGAATTTTTTTTTTTTTGCATCACTGCCCTCTGGTGGGAGTGGGAGGCCCAGCCTTGCTCCTGAAGAGCAGCTGCTGGATTTGAACTGCCAAGCCAGTGGGCTACAGCCCACTGCATTCAACTACTAAGTCATCAGGGCTCAGTCCAGAATTCTTTTCAAAGACATGTATTTAATTCCCGCCCCCTGCATCACTGCCCGGGTGGGAGTATGAAGCCGAGCCTTGCTCCTAGAGCTACTACTGCATTTGAACTGTCAACCATGTGGGCCGCAGCCCCGCACCCAACCACTGCGTCACCAGGGCTCAGCGCTTTTTTTTTTTGTTTGTTTTTTTGTTTTGTTTTTGGGCATCACTGCTCTCCGGCGGTGGGAGTAGGAGGCCCAGCCCCACTACTGGAATTGAACCTCCGTCCCAGTGGGCCGCAGTCCCGCGCACAACCACTATGCCACCAGGGCTCAGCCCACTTTTTTTTTTTTTTAAACAAAAAAAATCTTATCACCTTCAACGTACTCTCTACTTCAAATAATACATTTGTCAAATCTGTGACTTGGAAATATTTTTCAAATTAATCTGCTTGAATGACTGAGAGTACCACCCTCGTTTTTTTCTATGTCATAACATTGCTTTCCTTTCATGTCTCTCTACATTCAGAGAAACAAAAAGAAGTCACAGAGCAAGGTGAAGTGAGTAAGGTGTGTGGGGCAAGAGCAGCATGCTGGTTTTTTCCCCAAAACTGGTGCACTGGGATGGCTGTATATGCAGGTACATTGTCATGATGGCAAAACCAGTCACAAATCAGGCCTTTGCTGTCACACACAGTTATGCAATCTTTTCAGGACCTCTAAATAGAAAGCGTGGTTAACAATCGGACCCAGTAGAATGAACTCCAAGTGCACTATCCCCCTCACATCAAAAAAGCAAATGAGCATCGTCTTGATCTTTGACTTCACTTGTGAACTTTTTGGGGGTGAGGCAATGATGGCATCTTCCACTGGCTTGATTGATATTTGATTTCAGGTTCGTAAGAGAAGTACCATGTTTTGTAAATAGTAATGACCTTGGAAAAAGTCTGGGTCACTTCAGAACTGCTCTTTCAAAGCATGGCATGTTTCTATTCATGCTCTTTTTCCTAGTCACTCAGAACCTGAGGCATAAGTTTCATAGCAACCCTTCTCATTTCAAAATATTTGGTTAAACTTTGCTGAATTGAGCTCCAAGATAGTCCAGATAACTTTCCTATCTCCTCTATGGTCTGTTGTCATTGTCATCGGTCTTCAAGTACAAGGGCATGGATTTTGTTGACATTTTTGTTGGTACAGGAAGTTGACAGATGTCCAGAATGAGGTTTGTCATCAATTGACATTTTACCTTTAAAAAAAAAAAATCTTACAGGTAAAAGCATCTTACATGATTGAAAGCTGAGCGATCTCCTCCAGAATGTAAAAATAGACAATATTCAAAATAAAACAGCTGGGGAAAAAACAGTGTTGGTCAAGAAAAAGAAGGAATTTCTTAGACCTCAATGGAGACCACTGAGAGAAGTGTTCATCAAAAGGCCAAAACCCAAACTCACTGTCATCAAGTTGATTCAGACTTAAAAGACAGAGGAGAACCACCCTTGTGGGTTTCCAAGGTTGTAATTCTTGACAGTAGAAAGCTTCTTTGTTCAGCAGAAGAGCTGGTAGGCTCCCACCTCTAACTTATCAGCTCCGGGATATACCACCAGGACTCCTTAAGTGTTAGTTAAACTACTAATAAAGTAAAACTTCTACCGTCCAAAGTGACGCTGCCCAGCAATTTACCCCTCTTGCAACAGTTTTGTTTTGATCTAGTATTAGCCAAACACTGAAACAAACCATTCTGAATGCTTGCTCAGGCTTAATTTATGCTGCAATTACAACTGTACCACAACTCCAGCACATTCTGAGGGAGCCAAATCCTGGACTAATGGCCCTGTCTATGCCAAAGACTCGAAATCAAACTCACTGCCTTCGAGTTGATTCCAGTGCAGAGTGAGCCCATATGGTAGGACAGAGGCGAAGTACCCCTGGGGCTTTCTGCGACTGGAAATATTTACAGGAGTAATGGGTACAAGCCTCATCTCTCTCCTGAGGAGCTGCCGCTGGTTTCCAACTGCTGTTGACCAATGCATAAGCCACTAAACCACCAGGGCTGCTCCAAGTCTTCACAGAGTTGGGATGAAATAACAGAGGGTTAGGCTGCAGCCTCTTTCCTTTCATCCTGGCACCTGCATTGCCCAAATAACAAAATACTCAATCCCTCTTGGCCAGGATATGACAGTCTAGACCAGTGGTTCTCAACCTGTGGGTCGTGACCCCTTTGGGCGTCGAACAACTCTTTCACAGAGGTTGCCTAAGACCATTGAAAAACACCTATTTTGGATGGTCCAGACTCTGCTCCTCTATCCATCTCCAGAGAGGTCCACCCACATGCAGACATGCTCAGCATGAAGACCGCTCCCCATGTTAAACCATGATTCAAGGTAAAATGTCATTTATTAGTCATTAGAAATAAAGATTTCACAATATATAATTACATATTGTTTTTGTAACTCATCACTACTTTAATTATGTTCAGTTTGTAACAATGAACATATATCCTGCATATCAGATATTTAAATTATGATTCATAAGTGTAGAAAAATTATAAGTTATGAATTACAAATGAAAACAATTTTATGGTTGGGGTTCACATGTATTAAAGGGTTAAGGCATTAGGAAGGTTGAGAACCACTGCTTTAGACACTGTTTCTCAGTTTGAAAAAAAAGGAAAAAAAACTCCTTCACTGATAGGAAATTCTAATTTCTTAGTGAGATTGGTTTTGAGGTAAAAAGCACTTCTCAAACTAAGCTTTTTCACCTTCCTTTATCAAGGACACCTACTCAGGAATGTGGCTCTTGAAACTGTCCCTGTAGAAAGTGCCAAACCACAAGAGAAGAGATGATCAACTGTGCCACAGGCTTTACCAGCTATTTTTTAACCACGCTATGGCTATGTCCCCTGTCAAGGATTGAGCTACAGTAACAGCACCAATTTTTGAAAAATAACAATCTTAAAGCTGACTCTTTTTAAAATTGAAGGTTATTCATAGTCAAAGACCTTAATCAAAAAAAAAAAAAAAAAACCCAATCCTTAACAACCTAGCTCTAATCTTTTCTTAGATTTAAGATGAAGGTCTACCCCTAAAAAAGTAGAGACCCAAAGCCTATCTGTAGACAACTGGACATCCCTTTACAGAAGAGTCACAAGAAAAAGACTAAACACTGAACTTTACTCTAGTTCTTTAATGCTTCCTCTTCCCAGTATCATGACCCCAAGTCTTCATAACAAATTCGGCTAGACCAGAGCATGTACACTGGTACAGATACGAGCTGAAAACACAGAGAATCCAGGATAGATAAACCCCTCAGGCCCAATAAAGAGAGCAGTGATGTCAGGAGGGGAAGAGTGGGAGGAGAAAGGGGGAACCGATCACAATGATATACATATACCCTCCTCTCAGGGGGACAGACAACAGAAACATGGGTGAAGGGAGATATTGGTCAGGGTCAGGCATGAAAAAGAAAGGAATTTATAAAATATCAAGGTTTCATGAGGGAGGGAGGGAGGGAGGGAGAGAGGGAGGGAGGGAGGATGGGAGTGAGAAAGAAAAAAATGAGCTGATACCAAGAGCTGAAGTAAAAAGAAAATATTTTGAAAATGATGATGGCAACATATATACAGATATGCTTGACACAATGGATGTATTTATGGGTTGTGTTTGATAAGAATTGTATGAGTCCCCAATAAAATGATTTTTAAAAAACCTCTGCTAGGAAAAAAAAAAACCCTCTGCTAGGTAGAGCTTTCATAGTATGTACTTTTCCTGCAAGGTGAGCATCAAGCAACTCGCTCCCAATGGTGTTACCTGGGAATGTTCTCTCTGGTCACAGTGAAGTTTTTACGAAAAGCAATTTCACTTGAACCTCTTTTTTGTGGTGGCTAATTTAAGAGAACACGATGCAGCTGTGAAATTTTTTCCTGCTCAGGGGAAAATGCCACAGAAATTGTTGTGATGTTGAACACACTTACAAGGATGGTGCTATGGGAAAAACTCAAGTGGTTTTCTCATTTCAAAAATAGTGAAATGTCGATTAATGACAAACCACGTTTTGGCCATCCATCAACTTCCAGAATGGACGAAAATGTTGGCACAATTTATGCACGTGTACTTGAAAACCCAACAACAGACCATTGAAGAGATGGGGAAATTATCTGAACGATGGTGGAGCTCAGTTCAGCAAATTTTAACTGGAGATTTTGGAATGAGAAGGTTGCTGCAAAATTTATGCCTTGGTTTCTGACTGACAGGGGAGAAAGAGCATCAAAAGGAAACATACTGTGCTTTGAAACCGAAGTGACCCAGATTTTTTTTTACAAGGTCATTAGTGATGACAAGACATGGTACTATTCTTATGACCCTGAAAGCAAACATCAAGCCAATGGAAGACACCCACAAAAAGCTCGTCAAGTGAAATCAAAGATTAAGACAATACTCAAAAGGTTTTTTTGAGTGAGGGGGGGGCAGTGCATTTGGAGTTCATTCCACTTACTCAAGCTTTCCATTTAGAAGTTCGGAAAAGATTGCATAGCACTGTGTGACAGTGCAGGCATGATCTGTAGCAAATGGGGCACTGGTTTTGTCACCAAGACAGCGCACGTGCTCACACAACCCTATCTGCCAGTTTTTGGCAAAAAACAGCATACCTCTTGCCAAACACACCTCATTCACCTGGCCTTGTTCCATGCAACTTCTTTTTGTTTCTGAGAATGAGGAGGGACATGAAAGGACAGTGATTTGATGGCACAGAAGAGGTGAAGAAAAAAACCAGGGAGGTGCTGTCAGCCTTCTAAACAGGAGTTTGAAAATGTTTCCAAAAACTGAATCACAGATTTGACAAATGTATTAAATGAAATGGAGACTACTTTGAAGGTGATAAGGTTGTTTTGTTAAAAAAAAAATTTTAAATACTGTACATAGTTTTGAAAACAAAATTCTGAGTTTTGGGGTACCCCCGCAGTCCTTTACAGATCCTTACTACAAATTCAGCACCTAAAAAAAATACACAGGCATGAATTCCACAGTGCAGGTGTACTCTTTACAAATATTAGACATTCTAAGATGTTTTCAGAAGCAAATCCCGAAACTCAACTCAATGTCTTGCCACAAAACTTCATACAAAAAGAAAACTAGCTAAGGCGACGGCAGCAGTGATGTAGTTTTTGAACCTCTCTGAACTAACACATTAAAGCAGTCTAAGCAACTACAGAGTTAAAGCAAAGACAGAGAGCAGTGTATACAAGGTGTACTAAGCAAAGCCAGAATACAAGATGTCGAAGACAAACCACCAAGAGCCAGGCAACCTGCACAATACCTGGGCCTGGACCAGAAAAAAGCAGCAGGGCAATAGTCAAGTACCAGTGGACGACATAGGGAGACCACTTAGAGCAGCCATTGAAATTTCAAGGCATATGTCCTCTCCAATAAAAAGTAAGTACAAGGGGCCCAAGGAAAAAAAGCATGAAGGCTCTGTAAAAGTCTACCCTGTGAATTCTTGAAACACAAGAAGCAAGAGGCCACACTGTGTGCTGATGAAGCAGCAGCTCTGGGAAGCTAGAAATGTTACTACCTACCAGTTCAGAAAAACAGAGTTTCCAGAAGGAGGCACATAGAAATAACTCAAGGTTAAGTCCCAAAAAAGTTGCTTCCAGAAAAAGTGAAAAAGAAATACGACATGCGAATGTGAATACCTACAAACAACAAATGCATGCCCAAAGTAAAAGCATAAAAATCTTTACCTTCTTTACAAATGAGATAAACAACTTCAAGAAAATTAAACAAGATATGCTGGTATATTTTTTAAGTCAGTTGTAAGGGCAGTTCATCATAAGTTGAATATATCCTAAGTAGAAGTCTGTAAACCAGAATCAGGAAAAGTAAGATAAGATATAAAAGCTAAGGAACAACTAAAAATAAAAGAAAGACCCATTTCAGAAACAAATACATGATCATTAAAGAGATAGAAAATGCAAAAGTGGTAATTTTTTTTTTTTTTTTTGGCATCACTGCTCTCCGGTGGTGGGAGTAGGAGGCCCAGCCCCACTGCTGGAATTGAACCTTCGTCCCAGTGGGCCGCAGTCCCGCGCACAACCACTACACCACCGGGGCTCAGCCCTAAGAGTGGTAAATTTTTAAATAAAAATATATCATAAGAAAAACACTAAGAGTGGTAAATTTTTAAATAAAAATATATCATAAGAAAAACACTAAGGGGGCTGAGCCCCGGTGGCGTAGTGGTTGTACGCGGGACTGCAGCCCACTGGGATGGAGGTTCAATTCCAGCAGTGGGGCTGGACCGCCTACTCCCACCACCGGAGAGCAGTGATGCACTCCCCCCCCCCCTCAAAAAAAAAAAAACCACTAAGGATGAAAGGTTCTTAGCAGATTTATAACGACTTCCTAAAGGAAAAAAGAACTCTAAGAAAACATTCCTAAGATTTAAAAAAAAAAAAGTTGTTGTTCCACCATCTTTTTTTTTTTAATTTTAAATCATTTTATTGGGGGCTCATACATCGTTTTTCACAATATATAAATAAGTATACTGTATCAAGCACCCTTACATGTCCACTTCTATTATTGTTCTCCAATCTTCCGCCTTTTCCTTTAAGCCCCTAGTATCGGTTTTTCCATTCCTTCCCCTCTTCTCCTGGTCTCTCCTCCCCACCAACTCTCAATACTTTATACACTGTTATTGTTCTGTCATCTCTCACACTGCCCGACCTCTCCCCCAACCCACTCCCTTGATGCTCATCCTTCAAATAGGAGCTTGTGTGTATATCCTTGCTGTTGGTTCCGTCTCTCCACCCCACCCTCTCTCCACCCTTCCAGCATCTCCAATCTAACCACTGTCCCAAAGGGGCCCATCCATCCTGGTCTCCCCATATCTCCTGCTCCCCTCTATGCCAGTGTGACTTCTCCAGTCCATCTGGATTTGCAAGGTAGAGTTGGGACCATGATGATTGGGAGACAGGGAGGAAGGCTTCAGGAACTAGAGGAAACTTGTATGCATCATCACTGCCTGGCTGCCCTTTGACTGGTCTGACTCCTTCCCGTGGTTCCCCTGTAAAGGAGCGAGCAATTACCCACCAGTGGGCCTTAGGTCCCCACCCTGCTCTCCCCCTCATTTGTGATGATGTGATTCTTGTTCTTTGGTGCTCGGTATCTGCTCCCTTTGGCCCCTCTTGATCACGCATGCTGGTGTGCTTCCTCCATGTGGCCTTTGCTGTTTCTGCGCTGAATGGTGACTAGATTATCTTTTAAGTCTTTGAGACTCCAGGCATCCAATCATTTGTTAGCTGGGCACCATCGTTTCTTCTACTGTGCTTGCTTCTGTATCCATTTGTCTTCAGCGATATCGGGAGTCAGTTGGTCCATTGATTTTGATTTGTGTTCTTTGATACCTGATTGTTTCAGCACCTCATTATCGCACAGGCAAGTGATCTTCTTTTATGGTGGGTTTTGTTGCTTCTGAGCTAGATGGCTGCTTGTTTATGCTCAAGCCTTTAAGGCCCCGGATGCTCTTATCTTTTGATAGCTGGGCCCTTCTGCTTTTTTCACCACCCTTGCTCATGCTCCTACATGTCCTCAATGGGTACCTTGGGGATGTGTGCATACAGTGATATGTTTGTTTTGTTTTGTTTTTTCCCCAGTTCCACCATCTTTTATTTTTGTTCCAAACCATTTTACTTGGAGCTAATTCAGACATCATACAATTCTATAGTTCAATCACATCCAGCAGTATTATACAATTGCTATTACAATCAGTTTCAAAACATTTTCTCCCTTCTTGAATTCCCTGCTAACAGGTCCCCTTGACCATCACAAGCGCCGCATCTCCATCACCACACCCTCAGCTGGGAGTCCTTATTCTAACTGCTATCTCGATAGTTCATCAATCTTGGATATCATATACAAAAAAAAAAAAAAAACAGACACATAACAGAAATTCAAGACGGCTACCCACAAAGACAAAATACATCAGAGATAACCCCAATATTAAAAAAAAAAAAAGACATAGAAACCAGATCAAATCCAAAATGGGTCCAAGGAGAGATCAAGTGACAGTGTTTTAACCATTCCAGTCAGGTTTATCATCTTAATCTACAAAAGTGCTACACTCTAATAACTAGTCTATTCCCATCTCTAAATTATAGTTAGAGGGCAATTAGCAGAGGCTTATTTCCTATGTAGATCTCAAAAATTTATTGGGGGGCTTCCACTGTCATCATAGCCTTCTGAAAACCAGACTCTCACAAGTTAAGCTCTGATAGGATTCCCTCGTTCAGCTTTTCAGATGATGTGATTTACAATCCGTGAGTCACAGCTATTGGTGTGTCTCTTCTTGCATGTGGATTTGGATGACATCTTACTTTGATGTCTGCTTGTTTGGAAACAAACCTTTAAGACCACAGATGCTATTCTATCTAATTTCTTCACCACACTTTGTTATATTACTCCTCTCTTGTTTCGTTCATGAAGGCAAGTATTGAGCACAGCCATGTCTTAAGAACTAATTGTTCTTAGATTGGAGTTAGGATTAAGTGGAAATTCAAAATCGATTCCTGTATCAACTTAGAAAAAATACACTCAATTTTGAAAGGCAATACTCATTATCTTTCCCCAGAGACAACAGTGAAAGGACACTGCCATCCTAAATTTGGACTTCTAGCCTCTTCTAGTCTAAGAGAATAAATGTCTGTTGGTTAAAATTGCCCACTTGTATTTTGTTATAGAGGCACTAGACACTAAGTAAGATAGGACAAAGGAAGGAGACAGGAAGAGATGGATCACAGAGCACTTCAAGGACAATCCTTCTATTCTACAAGGATCCCTAGTGGTCGTGTGGGTTAAAACTTGGGCGGCTACCCACAAGGCTGCCAGTTCCAGACCACCAGCTGCTCCTCAGGAGAAAAAGAAAGGTTAAGGCTTTTTTCTCCCAAAGTTACAATCTCAGAAAACCGCCAAGGCAGCTCAACCTGTTCTGTCGGGTCGCTTACATGAGTAAGGACCAACAAAATGTCACTGAGTGCTATCAGGTTTCTAATCTGCACAGTACAAAAATGGAATTGAAGGGCAATAAAAACTTTTCACACATTTTTTGATGCCCCATCATACTGTGGGACTAGACACATGACATTATTTATGCATTTATGGAAGCAAATTTATCAAAACAACACAGAAAATGAATCCTGGTATAAATTGTGAATTGAATAATAATGTACCAAGGATGGCTCAACCATTATGGCAAATGTACCGCCAAACCGAAAAAAAAACCCAAAAAACCACTGACTCAAAGCAATCCTACAGGACAGGATATAACTGTCCTGTGTGTTTCCAAGATTGTTAACTCGATGGGAGTGAACATCTTTATCTTTCTCCCTTGGAGCAGCTGGTGGTTTTGAACCGTTGACCTTGCAGTCCAGTGAGTAACCACTATGCCACAGTCATGTGAAATATTAACAACAGGAGAAAAAAAAGAGGCATCATTGGTACTCCATACTTTTGGATCCATTTTTTCATAAGCCTATATAACTGGTCTAAAAATACTGCCTAGTCACTTTTTAAACTAAATGGAAATGAGCAATATTGTGAGCTAGCTACAAAGACTGAAGAGGCCTGTTCTCTGCTTTAAAAAGAGACTAGCAGGCTGAGCCCTGGTGGCGTAGTGGTTGTGCGTGGGACTGCGGCCCACTGGGACGGAGGTTCAATTCCAGCAGTGGGGCTGGACCGCCTACTCCCACCACCGGAGAGCAGTGATGCTCCCCCACCTCCCCCCAAAAAAAGAGACTAGCAAGTGTCAGAGGCTATTAATAACATTCAGGCAGCCAAGTGAGGCTCTCCTCCTGACTTAACCAAGTCTTAATAAGATCTGAAAGGGGAACAACCTCCTCGCTGTGCGATTCACTGTTCTCTTATGCTTGCTCACCAACCCCCTAAGATCACGCCTAGTATCACTCACAACGGCGTCTCATGGACCACTTCTGGAAAGAATGGGTTAAAACAGTTTGATGCCTGAGGTGAAGTCAGGTCTATGAAAGAGAGATCAGCAGCAGATTCATTTTATTGACTCCAACCTTTTCTAAACAGACTTAAAAGGTTTGCTTCTCCATTGTGAGCATGGAAGTACCTGACCAACACCGCAACCTGTAAGAGGTGCTTGTCCTTGTCCTGGTTATGAGTACACATGCTTCACTGTGTGTGCCTAACAGGGTTCCTCTGGAGTCTAGCAAACAATGTGCCACAGTCTTCATGCCTGATGTGTTTGGAGGTCAAGTGACAAGAGAGCCTCCATCTGCCAGCACAGATTACACAAGAGAGCCAGTGCCCGCCCTCGACTGACATCCACAGCATAAAACAAGACACCACATCTGAGGAGCTGACCCGAGACCAGCTGGATCAGACCTCAAACCACTCCCAAAAAAGCGTACAGGAAAACAGGATAGATTTGAAATAAAAACCTGTGACACCCAAAAATGGTGGGTTTTTCAGCAATGTTTATCTAAAATACAGGCAAAAGTGTGACCTGATTTTTCTGTCAGTGGTTTGCTGTCAAGTCTTTTGTTAACCTCATCGTTTTCGCCCAAGTTTCATCACATAAGCTTAAAAGGAAAATGCATATGGGCCAGGATTTTAATATTTCTGGCCTTGCTATTCTCCCCAGGGAGCGGAGCATAAAGGGAATCTCTGCGGAAGAGGAAGACCAGGCTCCCATGCCTTTCAAGTCTGGTTATTTTTTTCATGTCTGGTTTTTAATGTCTCCTTTTATACTCCCATTTCTGTTCCTCTGACACCGTCTTCTGTCTCTTTGCATTCTCTGTCCTCTTGGTTTCATGAACTCTCAACTTCCTAGCTTACCTTGATTAATTCCCTTGTTCTTAGTTTCTCCACCCAAGCATGAACATGAGTCATGAACACAAACACACACACACAAACGTACTCCTGCTCAAATATGGGCACTAGAGTCCTGGTTCCACTCATCACAAGTGTGTTACTGGAAACCCAGTCTCCTATTTCCATCACTGCTGAGAGAAACATACCTCCCTCTGGAGAGCCCCGGTGGTGAAGTGGTTAAAAAGCGAATTGGTCAGTGGCTGGAATGCACTGGCCGCTCTGGAAGAAAGATGAGGTAGTGTACCTCTGTAAACATTAAACTCGTTACCATGGAGCCAATACCAACTCATAGCAGCCCCTATGGGTTCCCTAGACTATAAGTGATTATGGGAGTGGGAAGCCCAGGCTTTGTCCCAAAGAGCTGCTGGTGGATTTGAACTGCCCACCATGCATAATCTTGACACCACCAGGCCTCTACCCTATTGAGTTACTAAGAATTGGACTAGACTTGAAAGCAGGTGGATGGGTTCAGATTTCCATCTTCTGTATCAGAAAGGGTAGATCACTAAGCAGAAAGCACCGATTTCCTGGCTCTTTGGTCATTCAAAGCCAAGGGCCCAAACACTGAATATATGTGTTTAAACAGGAAGCTCTAAGAGAAACCAGCACCAATGAGATTAAGACTTCAGAAGGTTTTGTTAGTTTACATTTAATCCTCCATTCTAGAAGTGGCCGTAGAAAGAAAATTGAGTATG
Source organism: Nesogale talazaci (assembly GCA_004026705.1). Lineage (NCBI taxonomy): Eukaryota > Metazoa > Chordata > Mammalia > Afrosoricida > Tenrecidae > Nesogale > Nesogale talazaci. The sequence continues at coordinate 65,825 of PVJH01006290.1, forward strand.
TAGAAATGTCAGAGGCTAGCTGAGCTACTTAACATGTCACTCAGAAGTACAAAGTAGAAGCCCAAGTCAGACCCAATGTCTTCAGGTACCACCATGGACTTGACCTGTTTTCCTCACAATAAGGTGCTATGGTCTATGGAATTGTTGTTGCCCTTGTCAAGTCTATAGTGGGCTAGATGTTGGAGGTGTATAATGGTCTACTGGCATTTTGGATCTTTCACCCAAACTCCCATTAATCTAGAAAAAATGGGAGTTAATATTTAAATATTACTTACTGCCTGCTGGATATCTGTCTTCACCTGTTCACTCAGCATGCCTTCAAAGACAAAGGAGTCACCAAATTTTTCAGCCTATAAGGAGGGTAGAAAATAAAAACCCCAAAAAGGTTATAATAATGTATCAGAAGTGGCCAGCCTGTGATACACACCACATGGGTTCAACAGGCACAGTTGTACAGCGATAATTATTATTTATTATAGTAAGGATATAGAGAGCATGAGAGAGACAATAAGACACATTTCACATCAGCGTAACATGCTCGCCTCCACCCTGCTTGGTGGTCCATGTGGAGAGAGAGTGGGGGAAGGGATTACATGATGAGGGAGAGGGGCCTGGAAGCATCTGTGCTGAGGGCAGGAGAGAGAAGGAAGAGAGCCTCTATCCTATGTCCAATCCTTATATACCGTTTGCAGGCATGCCAGGCCCCCAATTACTGGCAAGGACATACGTCACAGGAAGGGCTTGTGCCATATGCACACGTTATAGGAGAGGGAGCTCTCAGGGTCCCATGTGACAACAGCAGACCCTAGACTCCTGGACTGGCTAAACAGGTTAGGCTAGAGATCATAAACAACAGTATGTGAACCCAAAGGCATCAAAGGAAGGGAACCAACATCCTAACAGCAGGGGAGTCAGCTCTGTTGTGAGACACACAAAGGCTTCGGATAACTGGGAATCACAGGGAGAACAGTAGTTTGCTTAATATTTTGGAGTCTAATAACTGTGTCAAAGTTCTGCCTTCATCCCACAATAATGGGCCAGTTTTCTTGGTACACTTCTGGAACGTTACTCTTCTGCCTTCCCATCAGACTCAGAAAGGAATGGAAAACATCAGACTTGCCAATTTAAACAAACTCATGGCACTTACAGAGACCTATTTCCTAGGGACTCCCTCATCAGGTGGGAAGGCAGAAAGGAAGAGATTGGCTTGTGAGCAAATGACTGTGCCTGCTGATAGAAGCCTATCTACCTAAGTATTACAAATGTCTTTAGAAAACAATAGTATTCTCTGCATTTGAGATTAGATAACCAAGCCGACCCTTCCTTCTGCTCCTGTAATCTAGCTGCAAGAATGAATGACACTGTTTGCTGATATTCTGACACAGTCTAACTTCACTGAAGTGTCCATTGTACTTAAAAGTCTCACGAATGGACAAATGTGCTTGGCATACAGCAGATGTATGTGTGGCTTGTGTATAAGCCCCAGTAATATGATTTAGAAACAAAAACAAAAACCCTCAAGTGGCCAATTCAAGGATCACAGTATCTCAATGATTTTATTAATGTTAGCCTCTCAAATTCTCATGTGTATCTGGTTCTCTCTGTCACAAGTCCCTAGTCCCTTGGGATGTTACTCTGCTAGTTTTCCTCTTACATTGCTGAGAAATCCTACTTGTCTCCTGAAAAACGTGGGTTCTTCTTTGAGCCTCTAACACCCTGTTGCAACCAAAGCTCTGCCCTGGGGACCCTGCTCTCCTTCTTCTACACCAATGATGAGTAGCTTGTGATCAGTCTGAGAGAATTGGAGATTCTTGCCTACAACCCCAGAGACTCTCCTGAGTTTAGGCTAAAGCTGCAAAAGCTGCTTATACAATGAACACCACTGAAGAGGGAAATCCCAGGGGTCTGAGAGACAATGCTCTGAGATACACTGCTCTACGACTGAAAGACCACTCTCAATCTCTTCACTGTTTCACCACAACTGCAAGGACACTCATACCTCTTAAGTCCAGTCCCATCCTCCCTAGATAACAGTATCTCAAATCTCTTAAGTCCAGTCCCATTCTCCCTAGATAACCGTAAGTGTTAACTGGTTGTGATAGGTAGCTATCTAAAGCAGGGAAAGGGGATCCATTAAAGCTTACAGGTAATAGCACACTGCGCATGCTTGGAGATACAGGTTTCCAGGCAGCAATGCTATACTTGGATTGGTTCACCTGGGCCAGGTGAACGCAATTCAGCCAATGGGGTAGACCAGGGTCGTAAACCACACCTCCCCGCAGGAGGATTGAAAACTACTAAGTTGGTAGCTTGAAGGGGCTTTTTCCCAGTGGTTGGCCTACTATGTAGGACATCATGATGTGGCCCAAAGCAGACCACATCCCTCCCTCAAGCAGTTTCCCAGCTTCCAGACTTTGATGAGGCATTTCCTGGTTGCCAATGTATACCTAAAACTTCTTTAATTTTCATAAAACTTGTTTGAGGGGCTGAGCCCCGGTGGCGTAGTGGTTGTGCGCGGGACAGCAGCCCACTGGGACGGAGGTTCAATTCCAGCAGTGGGGCTGGGCCTCCTACTCCCACCACCGGAGAGCAGTGATTGCCCCCCCCCCCCCCAAAAAAAAAAAACTTATTTGAATCACAAACCAGGTTTCAGCTTAAATTATTTTTTGTGCGGAACCAAAGACCGAGGTACTTTCATAATTCTCAAGATATCTAACAGTTGCTGTTGGGAACCACAGAACTGATTCCCAGTAGGTGTTTGGGCCAGGTTCGAATCAGGCAGCCCCCTGGACCAGACAACCCCAGAAACCCCTTTGCACCAGCCTCACAAGAAGTAGATGAACAACGTGCTGAACTTTGTAAACTTTTCCTCTGGCATTTCACAGAACTTATCTCCCTGAAGGGTACAGCCCCTTCACAGAGCTTATCTCTCAGGGCCATGCCTGTACAACCTCTTCCCTCAGTGTTCCAGAAATCGGGTCTGCAAAAGACAAGATGTACTCACAAACCATATCCTGACTCAGACCCTGTAGCTGCACCATCAGAAAGCCTCATTCCCCTTATTGGTACATATGTCCTTAACTTAAGCCCTATATATGTCCCACCACCTCACAGCCAGGTGCGGCTTCCCTGGCCTACTCTTGGGCCTCAGAACTGCCCAGGAGCTCAAGATGCTCCTGTCTCTTTTTCTGCTGTCTCTTCCCTTCCCCCCACAGTCCTTCCCTACCTCCAATAAAGCCTATATTTACCTTTCATCCCTAACTGAGCTCGATCTCAGCCTTTCAGTAGGGTCCCTCGTGACGGGGAGAACGGCCTCACAAGTCCCCTCAGCTGTAATCTTCACAGGAGACTGCCAGGTTTGTCTTGTTAACAACAGCTGCGGTAATCTGAGTCACCAACTTTTTAGCAGCCAAACACTTACCCCTGTACAACTAAGGAATCTTGACAACCTACTCAGTGCTTCTATTTCAGGCTTCAAAACATCCAAATATTTCATTGAAAGTAGAGATCTTCATCTTTTTTGTGTCCTTGTTCATCGTCTTACACCCCCTGCTGGCTACAACGCCCAAGCGCTTGCGCTTAACCACCCCCCTTCAATCAGCAAACACAGATCAAAGAAGCATGCGCCTGGCTTTACAGAATATTGGGTAGGTGTGGTCCCTGTCTTTACAGTCCCCACCTGTGGGAGCACAAACAGAAAACAAATCAGAGAAGAAACTAGCTGCAGCTTTACTTCACCCTGCACACACCAAAACGAGAACCAGGCTGTTAACCACAGAGTCAGAGTTTCAAACACATCAGCTGCACTCACCAAGATTCACCATCTTGGAAATCCTATATAAGGTCACTATAGGTCAGAATGGATGCAGAAGCAGTGGGTTTGGTTTGAGGTTTGTCAGTAAAGTGACCAGATTTTAACATTGTTAATGTGGACACCATTGACTGGGAGGCGGGGAGAGGGGGTATATTCCCTCCCTGTTGTCCCACCATTCCCTAGTTTGTCGTGCATTCTTTCCAAAAATTGGAAGTTTTTAAAAATGTGGGGAAAAGTTGTTTAGGATCAGGACGGTCCCGCCAAAAGCAGGACGTTCGGTCACTTTAGGTTTGTGTACCTGACAAAGCATCAAGAAAAGTCTTCTTGTGGGCTGAGCCCCCGTGGCATAAGTGGTTGAGTGTGGGACTGAGGCCCTCGGGCTTGGCGGTTCAAATCCAGCTGTGGCTCTCAAGAACAGTGCTGGGTAGCGCCCACGACCACCAGAGGGCAATGATGCACACCCCCCCCCCAAAAAAAAAGAAAAGATTTCTTTTTAAAAAAAAGAAAGAAAAGTCTTCTTTAGATGGCATGGGCAGGGCAAGCCTCTTTAAGATGAGTTGTAAACTGAGACAACTCAAGAATGAGAGAGACATGCTGTAAAAAGCAGGACAAGGTAGATGGCAGTAAAGAGGGAAAAAGAGGGGCCACGTCCCCAGTGCTGGAAAGTGTCAAGTTCGCAAGGACCAGAAAAAAGATCTGCAGAGCTCGAACCCAGTGCTGGATGATGTGGGAGAGAGAGAAGCACTCCTTATATCCAGAGGCGGGGTGCTCTTGACCAAAAAATAAATAAAACAAAGCTTACTGCCATTGAGTTGATGCTCACTCACAGTGACCCTATAGGTCAGGGTAGAACTGCCCCTTTAGGTTTCTGAGATTGGAACTCTTTACGGGAGTAGAAAGCCTTTCTCCAGTGAAGAGGGTCATGATTTCAAACTGCTGACATTGTGATTAGCACCCCAATGTATAAACCACTACACCACCAGAGCTCTGGATTCCTTTGATAGTGGAGTGAATATTATACATAATACAAACATTTCTAGGATTAAATGTTTAAATGCACAAATTGAAGAAAAATGGGTTATGTTAAAACATTAATAAAGCAAGTGTGTGCTATAGTTACACAAATGCTCAAGTAACATCCTATTTATAAACTAGGGGAGAGATCTAATGAGGCTCATAATTTCAAAGCAGGGATGCATAAAATGATATTCTCATTTGACCTGATGTGACCTGAGCATATCTGTGATTTTCAGTAGTGACAACACTGTCACTAGTAGTCTGTGTTTCATGATGGGAAGAAACAGTTCATGATACTCAAGATGAAATGTTTTCCCTACTCATTCTGTTCATTTTACTTAATCATCACAGAAAATGCTGGTCTCCGAGAAACTTCTTTCTTTTAGAATTCATCTTCAAACTGAAGTCAGCTACTGAGAAATGGGGCATAAGCCCATCCTGAAATCAAAACCCAGAAAAACAAACTCACTGCCATCAAGTACAGTCTGACTCTTGGCAACTGCACTGGACAGGATAGAACTTCACCTGTGAGTTTCCAGAACTACAGAGTAAATGAAGTCACCTTTTTCCGGCGGAACAGCTGGTGGTCTCAAAACGCTGACTTGGGGGTTGGCAGCCCGATGTATAACCAGTGACACACCAAGAACAGAGACTCCATCATGGAACGCAGGGGGTGTGAGAAACCCACTAGAAAACACCCCCACCCCTTGATTTTTTCTGCGGAGGCCATTGTTGGCTTTCAGGTCTGGTTTTGTGATTCAACGGCCATGGTTGCACAGTAGGGCTGGAAACTACAGCCAGAGAGCTTATTTACTGTTAGAATCTCCCCCGAATTGGGAGAAAGCCACTCAAAACAACGGAAAGCCACAGTCCTGCATATATTACCCAGGAAGCAAGTCCTTGCCTCAACCGAGTTGCAATTTACTGTGAAGGAAAAGTTGCCTGCCTTTACAAGTTCTCTCATCTCTGAAGCCTGAAAGAACAATGGTACTCACTGACACTGTAAGGCATTAACATCACAGAACGGCATAGTTACGAACCCAGGTTCTGGAATCAAAGTTAGCTACATCTGAGTGGCAGCTCAACTAACTGGCAGTGAGAAGACCTTTCTACTCCTTTCTATTCTTCAGCTGCTTTCCTGAAAACCTTGGCTTATAGGATTGTTTCTGCATTCATTTAGATGATACAAATACATCGATGTAGATAGATCACATGTACTTATACATTTAGCAAAGTGCCAGGCACAAAGCAAAAAGAGATCAGGCAATGTTTGCTGGCCTTACAGCTCTAAAGTCTAGAAAGGTACAAATTCTCCCATTACCTCTGTCAAATAGCCCGTGGAGTTCACAAACTTCTCGAATTCCGCGTTACTGACTTCATAGGCATCCATGTAAAAGGCACCGACAGTGACTCTGCGGGCGGGGGCCTCCCCATCCTGCTGTATCTGAGGATCATCTGTGCCCATTGTGAACACTCCGGCAGGGATGGGAACCATCTGCAGGGAGAGGGAAATGGCGCTGTCAAAGACAACTGCCCGAGAGAGGCACCTGGCTACATTCAGATAAGTCACCACCCTTCAGAAATATTTGTACAGTTAGCAAAGTCACTAATGACAAGGAAAAAAAAGTTTAGCTGAGCCCTCTTGGCGCAGTGGTTGTGTGTGGGACTGTGGTTCACAGGATTGACGGTTCAAATCCAGCAGCACCTCTCCAGGAGCAAGGCCGGGCTTCATCCTCCCACCAGGGCAGTGATGCTGGGGGTGGGAGGAGGAAAGAGTTTATTCAGTTAAAATTCTCTGCATGATAGAAACCGGTGCATGTGCATGTGTGGAAACAGACCTGGCAGAGGAGATGCCAAGCTACTAAGGGGTGGGGGTGGAAGATACGGAAAACATCCCACTTTTTTTCTCTGTGCACGGTGGCAACAACAACGGGCACGAGCAAACCAAAAGACGATGAAGCCAGCACAGGTCCGGACGTTCTCACTTTTGTTGTGTCTGGTGTGGCCCAGGGTCAGAGCGGATCTGATCTCAATATAACACGTTTCATAAAAGATCTACAATGATGAAAGTGTCACACAGGAGACCAGAGGGTCCTGTCAAAAGCTCTGTTATTGATCCCACAAATTAAAAGAAATGACCCACAGGAGGCTATGTCCATTTAAGGAAGGAATTTCTATAAATCTGATTTTTATTTACCCTCTTTCCCCCCTTACCTTATGCAAGGTAAATACTAAGAATATTAAAAAAAATGACTTTCACTGTGGATTCCTGACCTATAGTCTCCCTTCTTTTTCTTTAATTAACTATAGGTAGCCAGGCCTGAATATACCAAGTTTCCATTCTGGAGGCTATCAGTAAAAAGAGCTACATTGCTCTGAGAGACAACCATCTCCGATGTATACTAACAATGAAGTTTTCTGTCCTACAAATCTAACATGTCTTGGGTATCTTAATCTGTAGGATATCAAGCCAAATAAACAAAGCCACTTTAACCCAATCCTCACTGAAGGTCCAGATTCAAACAAACTGCTCCCTTCAGTGAGTCACGATGGCACTCCTCAAAAGAAAGGCAAGCTGTCTGTTCCCAAAAAGATCTGCAGGCTTGAAACCCTTAGATAGAGCTGTTATGCATGGGAGCGTCCTCAGTGGCGGTGGTTTGGCTGTACAGCATGGTGGAACAGTGTGTGCTCCATACCGTTTTTTTCAATGGCTGGTATTTTCTTCTTTTAAATTATTTTATTGGGGGCTAGTATTTTTACAAGTAGATTACCAGATTACCTTACTTCCCAAGCACCTCTGCATGAACTCAAATCTCCAACTTTTCTGTTCCCAGTTTTGACTATAAATTAAAGTGACCAGATTTTAGCTTGTCGGGCATTCTTTCCAAAAATCGGGGCGTTTTTAAAACGCTGTCGGGAAAATTGTTTGAAATCGGGGCTGTCCCGCCAAAAGCGAGACGTCTGGGCATCTTATCCTATGTACCCACCAGAGAAGTCAATAAAGCGACTGAGAGGTAGCCAGAGCAGGGAACGGGCATCTATACGAGGTCAAATATGATGGCATGCTCTGGCTACCTATCAGCAACTAGCCCCCCCCCCCCGCCCTCCTCCCAGGGTAACTGCTAGAAATGGGATTGATGAAATAAGCCCTTTTGCTCAAGAAGCAGCGCTTACTAGAAAAAACTAAAGATAATTAGACAATATGTTATACCACAATGTTAGAGACTTTTTTTTTTTAAGGACCAACTTACTAAGGCAGGTACCCCTGACTTAAACTTGAATCTCTCGGACTTAGAACCGAGCCCTCCAAAAGAATGGGACTGAGAAAAGAATAGGAGGAACTGAGGGCAAACGGCAAAGAGACTCGACTGAGCTCCCACCTAATGCTCTGAAGTAAGCTGAGTCCCATGAACCAGCTGGTCCTGGGGCGTGGGGGGAGGGAGTCGAAAGACAAAACTTGGGTCAAAAAGGAACCATCAGTTCTACAACCCCTTCTGCGCCTGTCCCCCGGACGTCCAGACCCGGAGAAGCCCCCAACTCGGCTCCGGAACCCCGGGGGCACCTTGGGAGAGGCGCGCGGGCGCTCTTCCGACGAGGCGGCCGGGCCCGGGGCGTTGGCCTCCCGCGAGTACCGGTGCGCCGCCGCGGAGGCCGACGTGCCGTGGGAGCCGGGCCGCTGGGGCGCGCCGCAGCCGCACGATCCCGCCCGAGTCGCTGCGCCTGCGCCCGCGCCCGCGCGGGGCTCCTGGCCGCCCGCCGCGCCGCACACTAGCAGGAGCGTGCAGAGCAAGGCGCGGCCACCGAGCCCGCCGCGGCGCCCAGCGAGCGGCCCTAACGAGGGCGCAGCCATCTTGTCCAACCGGCCACGTGACCCTCCGGGTCACGTGGGCTGGCCCTTGTTAAAGGCGCCGGACACAGGCTGGTTGGGGCCCCCGGGAGGTTTGCTCACTGGGAGGTTCGATGAGCTGCTCTGTAAAGCGTCGCCTAATGCACAATTTGAAAGTAGAATAGACATTTAAAAAGAAGAAATTAGCCTGGCACTAATGGGCCAGGAGAGTCAGTCCGTCTGTCTGTGTGTGTGTGTCTCTCTTCTTTCTTCCAGACAGGAAGGACAGTGTACTCATTGTTTCCATGGATCTTCTATCTTCTTCCCCTTCTTTCTCCTTCTCCTTCTCTCTCCCTCTCCCCACCTTTTTCCAGATACGGTGCTGCAGTCCCAATCTCTGAGAGCGCCTTCTTTCCCATGAGCCTCTACGGGTCCAAGCATCTTCTTGTCCTTTCCTAGGGACTGGTCCCTCTTTGATATCAGTTCAAATACCCGAGACGTGGCTGTTATGACTTAAACGACAGATTTGTTTGTTCTTCTGGTTGTTGTTCTTACGTACCTGGGAGTCGATACTCATAGCTACGCTACGTAAAATAGAGCAAAACTCTAGTACTGCATCATCCTCAGAAACATTATTATGCCGAAATCCATCATCTTGTTGACAGTCCCCCCCTTTTTTGATGACGCTCTGCTTTATGGAGCAGAATATTCTTATCCAGAACCTGATCTCTCTTCATAGCATGCATGTCCCAAATAACATAGCTAAAATTTAGCCACCTTCACTTCAAGGAGCATTTTGGTTGAACAATCCCAGATAGGGATGTTTGTTCTTCTGGCAGTCTGCAGTGCTTTTAGTATTCTTCACCAATACCTTGATTGAAATGCATTGATTTTTCTCCAATTTTCCTTTTTTTGGTCAGCTTTCACATGCTTAAGAGGCGATTGAAAACATTCTCAAAGTGACATCTTTTCTCTATAATACTTTAAAGAAGTCTTGTGCAGCATTATTTGACCAGGGCAATACATCTTTTGATTTCTTGACTACTGCTTCCAGGAGCTTTGATTGTGGATCCAAGTAAAGTGAAATCCTTCACAACTTCAAATTTTTTTTTTATCATGATGTTATGTATTGATCCAATTGTAAGGATTGTTGCTTTTCTTGCATTAAGTTGTAATCCATACTGAAGACTGAAGAGGTCGGTATGCGTCAGTCAGTGTTTAATCTCCTCTTGGCAAGCAAGATTGTGTCATTTGCCTATCACAGGTTGTTAATAAGTCTTTGTCCAATGCCATATTCTTCATACAGACCAGCTTCTCAGATTTACTCACCCTATAGATTGAATTAAGTGAAAGGATATAATCCTGGTGCACGTTTTTTAAAAGTTGAAACCATTCTGTCTTCCCTATTCTGTTTTAATGGATGTCTCTTGGTCTGTGTACAGTTTCTGTAAGAGAAAAATGGAGTATTCTGGAACTCCCATTCTTCACAATGCTATCTATAGTTTGTTAGGATCTACACAGTTGAATGCCTTTGCATTGTCAATAAAACACAAGTAAGCTTTTTACTTATGTTCTTTTCTTTCTGTCACAATCCATCTGAGGTCAGCTATGCAATCCTTTATAACAGGTCCTCTTCTGAATCCAGTTTGAACTTCTGGCAGCTCCATCTTGATACACTGTGCTAGCTGTTTTAAAATTATCTTCAAAATATAACTTGTATGTAATGATATTACTAGATAATTTCTACATTATACTTGCTCTTCTTTTTTTGAATGGACACAAATAGGAATCTCTTCCAGTCAACCAATTTGGGTAGTGACTATGTATTTCTTCTATCTTCTTTTGATACTTCCTGAATCGTGCAATATTTGCCCCATGGAATTATATTTCCACTTGAGGGTTGAATTTTTCATCAGTATTTCAGTTTGAGATATACTGAGCTTGCTCTTCTCTTTTGGTGTACTAATTCTAGGTATTGTCCCCATTCATTATACATTTTACTGTGTGTTCTTGAGCCGATTTCTGAAAGTTTCTGTTCAGCTCATGGACGTCATCATTTCTCCCATTCACTTTAGCCACTCTACATTCAAGCACAACTTTCAGAGTCTCCTTGATAACCACTTTGGTCTTTTGTTTTCAATGATCTTTTAGTTTTCTTCTTGTATGATGTTCTTAATACCATCCCATTACTCGTCAGACCTTAGGTGATTAGTGATCCTTGTGTCAAAACTGATCTTCCGATGGTTGATAAACTCAAGTGGGATATACTCAAAGTCATATTTTAGCTCTTATGGATTGGTTTTACTTTCTTCAGCTTTAACTTGAACTTACATATAAGCAAGCTATATGTAATCATAGGTTTTCAAGGAACCAACTCTTGAGCCATTAATGAAGCAAAGGATACAAAAAGTATAGTGATACAATCAGACTGAGTATAAAATTTGTTGAATTATTTTTGATTTTAATAAGAAAGATAATACACATGGGTATATATTTGGTAACCATGTGTGTTTCACAGAAAATGAGCTAACTTGAGTGAAGTAAACTGTGCCAGAAAAAGATAGTATATATTGACAGAATACAGAAGAATCAAATTGACTATATATGTGGGAAGAGAGAACAGATATACTCAATGTCATCAGTCAAAACAAGGCCAGCATCTCACTGTGGAACAGACCATCCATTTCTTTTTTTTTTAATCATTTTATTGGGGACTCATACATTGTTTTTCACAATACTTAAATAAACATACTGTGCCAAGCACCTTCACATGTCTGCTGCTGTTATCATTCTCCAATCATCCACCTTTTCCTTTGAGCCCCTGGTATCGGCTTTTCCATCCCTTTCTCTCTTTCCCTCCTCTCCCCTCCCCACCAACCCTCAATGCTTTACACATTATTATTGTTCTATCATATCTCACACTGCCTGACCTCTCCTCCAACCCACTCCTTTGATGCCTGTCCTTCAAAAAGGAGCTTATGTGCATATCCTTGCAGTTGGTTCCATCTCTCTACCCCACCTTCTCTCCACCCTTTCAGCAGCTCCAATCTAACCACTGGCCCGAAGGGGTTTACTCATCTTGGTTTCCCCATATCTCCAGCTCCCCTCTCCACCAGTGTACCTTGTCCAGTCCATCTGGATTTGTAAGGTAGAGTTGGGACCATGATGGTTGGGGAGAGGAAGCCTTCAGGAACTAGAGGAAACTAGTTTGCATCATTGCTGCCCTGTTGCACCTTGACTGGTCTGTCTCCTCTCCTTGACTCCCCCCATCTATTTCTTATATACAAGTTCAAGATGTCACAACAGCAGTTCTGGCATCCTCAAGGGACTCAAATCATGTTCCTTTTGAATGTATATATTTTTAGTTTGTGGACAAAAAGAAATTTGAAGGGTAGGACTAGGGATGTAAGGTATATGAATGAGGTTTTCCAATGAAACCCTCAATGCTACTCTCAAAAAATGAACAGGTAAGAATATTACCCCAATGCGACCCTCAGAAAATGAATGAATAGACACATTATTGTGATGGGGGAGAGGAAGTTCTAAGCACAACTTTTTGACCTATTTCTCACAAAGAATTTTTCTCTTTCTTAAAACTTGTTCCTAATAAGTGCCTCCGTTCATTCTGTGTCCTTTGAGAAAATTTATGATGATTACTCCTTTTGCACTCCCCTCCCCAAAAGCAATCATTCTAACTTTTGTGTTAACCTCTCTGCTTTCAATTAATATTTGAAATTAATTTGCCACTCCATGGGGGAAAGCTGGGACTTTCTACTCCCATAAAGAGTGACAGTCCCAGAGACTTACAGGGACAATTCTACCCTGTCCTATAGGGTCACTATGAGCAAGCATCGACTTGATGGCAATAAAGGTTGTTGTTGTTGTCATTGTTGGTGTTTTACCTTCCTTAAAATGTTTGACCCACCTAACAACTGTTGTTCATGTGGGGCAGCATTCCTGTAAACTTGTTGCCAATCTTCATTGCTCTAGGAAGATGACCACTTGGGTTTTATTTAGAATTTTGGTATTAGTTATCACCTCAAAATAACCCTTTTCCTCCCATGGCACAAAAATGATTTTTTTTGTAGGCTCTCTAATGCGACTATGACAAGTGCATTACTGAGAGAGCTCGCCCACTGATCACAGAGACCCATTCAACACATTTTGTTTGGAGTAAACCCATGCAATATGAATTGTGACCTTAGCAGCAATACTTGTTGTGTTAGTCCGGGTAGACTCGAGGAACAAATTTCATAGGCGCACATATGGATATAAAGGTATGCTTTATATATTAGAGAAATAGGACATTAAGAAAGTATCTCAATCCAATCAAGTACAAAGTCACAAGTCTGATATTAATCCATACGCCCGAAATCAGTCTATAAAATCTCCTTCTGACTCATGAAGTCACAGGCCAGTGGGTGCAGAATCCCGGTGCTGGCAGGGGTCTCCTTATGGCTCCTCACTTCCAGGGATCAGGGTCCATCAATAGCAGAAGCAACTCATCACTGCTAGAGGTCTCCATGTGGCCGCCTCAGCTTCAGAGGTCTGCCTCCATCAGGGCAAAGCTGTGTGGTCTCTCCACCGGCTCCTCCAACTTCTTGGACGCTGCCATCTTGTCTTTTCCGTGATTCATCGTCTCTGAGACTAACTCCCAACAACTGGGGAAGATAGCTTCTCATTTTCACGAGGGAAATATCGCGAGATTTCCCAGAAGTCTCAGGAGAAAGCCATACCCACATAGAGGCCTCATTGGCCACTCAATGGCTATCTCCAGATTAACAGGTTAGACTCCACTCCTACATTTCAATCATAAAATTAACATAAGCACATGACTGCCATACTTGCTGACTGACCCTAGTATAACTAGAATGAGGATTGCTGTTCTTATGGTAGTTCTGAGCTTTGTTGGTTTTGCTTTTTAGAATATGTTTTTCAATTTCTTATTTTAAAGTGAAAGGAGTCCTTTGTTGACAATTTTACTGTTTTTGATGAGCTGTAATATTATTGTTTTTTGATATCAAATCATTTGACAAGAAATCTATCATTACAAGATTTCACATTTCACAGCTAAGAAGGCTAAAGAAAGAATAGCTTAACCAGAATTGCATACATACACAATGACATATATTTAGGAAGGAAGAAAGATAGGTGGATAGATAGATAGATTGAAATCGATGAGAGAGAGAGAGAGACTCTACACTAAATAAGGCAGCTACACTAAGTAGTTGAAACCCACCCAAATGTTTGACTTCTTGTGTTGGAAAAGATGAAACTGGTAATCTGCTCCTGTACCAATTATAGACGAGAAAGCCCTATAGAAAGTTCGCTGTTACATGACCTTACTATGAGTCAGAATCACTGCAGCATCACCTAGCAACAATAAGAAGGCCAAAGGTAATCTGTGTTAATCTCTTTGAAAAAGGTCAATTTGAGCATGTTGTGTCTGCTGCCCTTCAGAAGCCTGAACTCTTGGAAGTCACAGTCCTGTCTATACCCCTAGACTCTAAACTCCATGGGAAGGAACCTACCTATTTGTTCATCATCCATATCATGTGACAAAAGCTGGCATGAAACAAGCACTTGGGAACCATTGACTTTGTGGGTAAGTAAATGAGCTGCAGAATCATGATTAGCATAACTAATCATGAGCCAGTTGGTGTGAAAGCAGCACTGGATTTAGACTCAGGAAGGCCTTTATACAGATCTGAGTGATATGGGTAAACTACTTCAGCTTTCTTATCCTCATTTCTTCATGTGTCAATTGGGGATAAAATATGTCCATCTTGAACTGATGTAAAGATCTTTCAAAAAGCTTGCCATCAAGTCTACTATGCCTCCTAGCAATCCCATAGAACGTGCTGTCCAGGTCTGGAAATCTTTAGGGGAACAGACAGCCTCATCTTTCTTCCGTGGGTGGAGTGGCAAGTGGGTTTGAACCAGCACCCTTGCAGCTAGCAGTCTAACGTTTAACTGGCAGCACCACATGGAGTGAAGATTAAGTGAGAAGAAGTATGTGGAAGGCTTATTCAGGGGTCCTCAACCTTTTTAAACAGGAGGCCAGTTCACTGTCCCTGAGACCATTCTAGGGCTGGACTATAGTTTATAAAAAAAAAAACTGAATAGGATGAGTCAGCTGCTAAGCAGGACAGCGGCGGCGGCAAAAACCATGCAGCAGGCCAGATAAATGTCTGTGGTGGGCCAAATGTGGCCCCTGAAGACCCCTGTAGCTCATGCCTAGTGTTTAGCAATAACTCAAAATGTTTGCTATTATTAGTTATTATGAAGAAAGATTAGAACTTATCTACAACCATCCACTGATCACAGAGATCTGCTTAAACACATTTTGTTTGGAGTTAATCTGTGCACAGATGAAATGAGACCTTAGCAGCAATACTGTTTGACTGACTCTAGTATATACATTAGCATTTCTGCTCCACTGCCTTTCTGTTCATTAATTAATTTATTGATTTGGGGTCGCCAGTCAGTTACTAAGTGGAATGTTCTATTGAGCAGTCCCTAGCTGAGAGGCCTGTGCTAAAGTCAGAGTTGAAAGTCCTCTAGAATATCACCCACCCACCATTTCCCACTGGGTGTTCTGAGCTTCATGGACTTCCTTTCTTTTTTTTCTATGAAGAGTCAGCATTCCTTGGTTTGCTGACTTCTTTGGAAGTGTTACAGCACTGCCACCAGAAAACCCAGAAGGCATGTACACATTCAACAGAGAACCTGCTGTAAGTCGCCATCTCTAGGTCCCCGGGTGATATAAGTGGGTTGCACTCAACATCTAACTTCAAAGTTGGTGGTTCAAGTCAACCCAGACTACAGAAGGAAAAAAATGGTCTAGCTTTCTGCATCGAAAATGATTGCAGTCTAAGAAAACCCCAACGGAGGACTCCTTAGCGCATCTGGTCATCATGAGTCCAAACTGATTTGGAAGCACTGAGTTTGGTTTTCAGTTTATTTCTGGTAAATCAAGCCCATCATATAATCCTGCTAATGTAGATTTTACTGCTCAGCAGGGAGAGGCAGCCAGAAAAGATAAAAAATAAATTAGCCTGTATGACCAATACCAATCTATAAAGCCCTCTTCAGACTCAAAAAACACATGCAATGAATGCATGCCGAATGCAGGAAGATCATAGGCCAGTGAGTGGAAAGTCTTGTGGATTCAGTGGTATTATAAACATCTCAGTGCTGGGCAGGGGTTTCTATGTGGCTTCTTCGGCTCCAGAGGTCTAGCTCCATCAGCCTCTCTTCATGTGTCTTCTCAACAGGGATGTATCACAGAGAGTGAGGCAAAAGAGAGTGTCTCCTGCCTCCAAGAAAGAAATACAGAAGTTCCTAGAATCCTCAGGAGAAGGCCATGCCCACCCCGAGGCCTCATTGGCTATATCCTGATTGACAGGCTAGTCTCCACCCATACCCTCTTATTCATTAACTTGACACCAGCTTATGTAACGACCACAGCTTTACTCGGGAGTGACTTGGAGAACAATGACAAAGGAAGAGCTAGCTTCTCATTGGACTACCTTTTGAGCAATGACTTTATTTCCCCAAGAGACCCATTCAGTACCACTACATAGGGCTTGCGGAATGTCCAAAGTATAGGCATCTATTTCCACATAGCATATTTGACAAGGACACCCACTTCATAGTAAAGCAGGTTCAGGAGTGGATCGTGACAGTTCTTATTTCACACTGTGCAGAGCAGATAGCCATATCTAGCATGAAAATAGCACATTGAAAATCTCACTGATATGCCACTTTAAGGTCACCCTCTGTCAGGATGAGGGATGTTGGTCAGGATGCAGAAACCTCTATATGACCCCAGGAAGAAGAAATACATGGGCAGAAACCACCACCATTACTCATAATCCACAGGGCTAGGAGTGGGTACTTTATTTCATCTCTGCCATTCTGAACTCAGAAGAGTTGGAGCTCCTGGTCCTTGGGGACAGGCTTTTTAGGGACACAGAAATAGTTCCCTGAACTGAAAACTAGAACTATCATCAAGATACTTTGGGCTCTTTGGGTACAGAGACCAGCAGTCTTGAAGAGGCACTTCCAACTTGGCAGAGAAGTTGACCCTGTTCAGCAGGACAGTCCGGTTTCATCTTAAAACTGCATACCAGTATCATCTTTCAATGTGACACTTGTCATACAACTTCATGAATTGGCCACTGTTGCCTTTGTGAGCTCCACTTTTCTTCCTCTCCTCCTTGCATTCATCCCCCACAGCAGCTAGCAGAAGCATCGTAATAATAACCAAATGAGTCAATGCTGAGTCGGTGCTTTAGAATAGATTGTGCTCCATATGACAGTCAGGACTGTGGCCTTTCAGAAGCTGGTCACCAGGCACTTCTTACAAGGGACCTCTTAGGGGTTTGGAAGTGCCAACCTTTTGAGTAGTAGTTGGGCAATGGACTTGAACAGGACTGGGCTGGGATGCTTTCTCAACATTCAGCTGCTCTTGGATACAAAGCTTTTTCTTTTTTTAAAATAATTTTATTGGGGCCTCTTACAGCTATTGTAACATTCAGTACATCATCTGTATCAAGCACATTTGCACACATGTTGCCACATGTATTTCCAGACATTTTCCACTTGAGCCCTTGGTATAAGCTCCTCTTAACGACAACAAAAAGCTATCCCCTCCCTCCCCTTTTTTAATGAATCATTTTATTGGGTACGCACACACCTCCCCTCACAATCCATACATACGTCAATTGTATGCACATCTCATTTGCACACTTGTTGCCATCATCACTCTCAAAATATCCTCCCCCCAGTTCCAGCTTCCCATATTTCCCTTCCTTCCTACCCCCCATGAACCTTTAATTATTTACAAATTGCTATTTCATATCGTATACTGTCCAAAGTGTCCCTTCACTCACTTCCCCTCTCAAAGAG
This sequence comes from Nesogale talazaci, assembly GCA_004026705.1. NCBI lineage: Eukaryota > Metazoa > Chordata > Mammalia > Afrosoricida > Tenrecidae > Nesogale > Nesogale talazaci. The sequence goes on from PVJH01006290.1 coordinate 83,395, forward strand.
GAGGTTATATGTAGATCCCTGAAATTAGTTCCCCCTTTCTACTCCACCATCCCGTCACCCTCCCAGTCTTACCACTCCCATCACTTATCCTCACGGAATATCTATTCTAAGTTCCCCATGTTTCCGCCTCCAGTGTACATCCCCTGTTCTAGTCAGACTTATCTGGTAGAACCGAAAGCATGATAGTGGGTGTGAGGAAGCATTTGAGAACTAGAGGAAAGATGGATATTCCATTGTTACTACACTGGACTTTAACTGACTCATCCCTGTAACCCTTCTGTAAGAGGATGTCGCTTCACCTATTGATGGGCTTTGGGTCACCAATCTGTACTCCCCCTTATTTATAATGATATAATTTTAGTTCTTTGATGTCTAACACCAGATCCCTTCAATACCTTGTGGTCACACAGGCTGGTGTGCTTCTTCCATGTAGGCTTTGTTGCTTCTGAGCTGGATGGCTGCTTCTTTACTCAAGGCTTTAAGACCCCAGATGCTGTATCTCTTCATAGCCGGGCACCATCAGCTTTCTCCACCACATTTGCTTATGCACACATTTGTCATCAGTGATCATATCAGGAAAGCGAGCATGCAATGTTATGGTTTTCAGTTCTTAAACACTGATAACTGATCCCTTTGACAACTCATGATCCACACGCTGGTGTGCTTCATCCATGTGGGCTTTGCTGCTTCTGAGCTGGATGTCTGCTTGTTTACTCAAACCTTTAAGACCCCAGATGCTACATCTTTTGATAGTTGGGCACCATCAGCTTTCTTCACCACCATTGCTTATGCACACTTTTGTCTTCAGTGATCAGGTAGGGAAGATGAGCATGATGGAATGACAATATAGTAGGACAAAGTGTTCTTGCATTTAGGAAGTACTTGAGTGGAGGTCCAATGCCCATCTGCTGTTCTACTACTAAGCCTATATGTATAAGTTTGTTGATCTATTTCCCCTTGTCACATATAGATATATGCACCTATGTACTTGCCTGTATTTAGACCTCTTTAAATGCTCTTTACCCCCAGTTTTTTCCTTTATTTCATTTTACTTCCCTCTTGTCCCACTATTATACTCAGCCTCCATTAGGTTTCAGTGTTTTCTATTTGTTACATTACCCTTGGTCAGTCCCTACTGGACTTCTCTCATCTACCTTGTCTCTAATTTTGGATCAACTGGTATACCCTTATCCCTGGGCTGGTCAACACCATCTCCTTTCCCCCTCCTCCCCTTCTCCCATGGCCCACAGCCCAGAACCCTCAGTCCCATCGTTTTTTTGCCTCCAGACTGTTCTTCCAGCCTATCTTATCTAGATAGATCTGCAAAGGTAACAATATGTACCCAAAAAAGGCTTCCTAAAATGAAGCAACCAAAGAAAATAAAGCAATGATAACAACAACAACAAAACCCCCAATGTCATATATATATATAAAACAATATAAAAACATGTAAGTAATTCAAGGTCTGTTCATTGACCTCCAGGAGTGTCCCCTGGTTGAGTCAGATGGGGTGCCACTCCCGGGTCCCAAGGTTTATTGTGGTCATTCCATCTGAATCTCCATGCTCTGTTGCACACCCTTAGTGTTTTTCCCTGGTGTGGTTGTGTCAGACAGGGTATAATCCTGACCCTGGTTCTCTACTGTTGACGCCAAAAGGCCTTGGGCCAGTGATGGTAGCTGTATTTCCTAGTGGGGCTGGCCACATATGATCCTCTTTGTGCATTGGTTGTTCTAAGTGGGAGTATCGTCCTGAAGGATTGGTGGACCAGGATGCACTCTATTCTCTTTTCCTCCCTCTTCATTTGTTCTCATGTGTTCTGGTCAGGCATCTCTCATTCCCCAAGCTGCAGCTTCAAGTGCTGACTTCTAAGGCAAACTTCCCTGGTGGAGAGGTAGCTGCCCCTGTAGTTGAGATTGGGGTTGTGTGATCAGACTCTTTCATTGGTTCTCCACTTCTTACTGCCACACTGCGTTCACATCCTGGATCACCGGGTCTAAGTTTGGTCCCTCTTTTGCTGTGGAGATATAGACAATACACTCTCCTTGGGAGGGTTAATACTCCATTCCCTCTCTACACATCACCATTTGCCCCATGGCCCACCCCTATCCCTCTATTCCAGTTGGCTACTATATGTAGCTCGGAATTTGGCCTGGCCCCTGCCATAATACTTGGGCCTCTCCCCAGGCATTTCTGAATGCAGTTGCAACCCAAGGTACTCCTTTTGCATCATTTTAAAATTACGCTTACCTCCGTGGATTCATGTTGTACCTGTCCTTTTGCGCTTAGCTAACTTCACTTAGCATGATTTTCTCTAGTTCTTCTCATGCGGTGATGTGCTTCATGCGTTCATCACTGCTTTTCAGGGATGCATAATACTCCATTGTATGTATGTATCACAGCTTTTTAATCGATTCATCAGTTGATGGGAATATAGACTGCTTCCAACTCCTTGATTGTGAACTGTGCTGTGATGAACATTGGAGCACAGATGTCTGGTCGTGGCTCGTTGCTTGCCTTTTCTGGGTATATGCCCAGTAGGGGGATTGCAGGGTCATATGGTAGCTCAATTTCCATCTGTTGTAGATATTGCCAAATTGATTTCCATAGTGGCTGTACATACCTACAGGTCCACCAGCAGTGGATAAATGTTCCTATCTCCCCACAGCCTCTCCAACACTTATTGCTTTCTAATTTTTTGAATTGGACTATCCTTGAAGGTGTTAGGTGGTATCTCATTGTTGTTTTGATTTGCATTTCTCTTATGGCCAATGATCAGTAACATTTTCTCATAAGCTTCTTGGCCATTCTAATTCCTGCCCCAGTGAAACTTCTGTTCATGTCCTTTGCCCACCTCCTCAATAGGCAGTTAGTTTTGCTTTTTTTGGAAGCTATCAGGATATTGTAGATTTAAGTAATAAGGCCTTTATCTGATTTGTCATTGCTAAAGATGTTTTCCAGTCCATGGGTTCTCTTATTACTCTTTTGGCAAATTCTTTGCATTCACATAGGTGTTTAATCTTCAGTATATCCCACCTATCTATTTGTGCCTCCTCCGTGTTTGTGTCCTATCCTATTTCTGATAGTCTGTGTAATCCCTGTGCCAATGTTCTCAGGCTGGTCCCAATTCTCTCATTGATGGCCCTAATAGTTTGGGGTTTTACTTCAAGGTCTGTGATCCACCTTGAGTTTAGTCTAGTGCATAGAGTGAGGTAAGGATCTTACTTCATTTTTCTACAAGTAAATATCCATTTTTTCCAGCACCATTTGTTGCAAAGGGCATCTGCTTCCCATTTGATATTTTTTGGACCCTTATCAAAGATCAGTTGTCTGTATGCTGGTGTTTTTATTTCTGGGTTTCAATTCTTTTCCATGGGTCTGAGTATCTATCATTATGCCAATACCATGATGTTTTGACCACCGTGGCTGTATAGTATGTGCTAAAGTCAGGTAAAGCAAGCCCTCCCATGATGTCCTTCTTCTTAAGGAGATCTTGGCTAATTCTGGGCTTCTTCCCTCTCCATATGAAGTTGGTAATGATTTTTTCCATTTATTTGAAGAAAGATGAGGGTAATTGTATTGGAATTGCATTAAATTTATAGAGACCCTTGGGTAGAACTGACATCTTTCCTATAGTGAGTCTTCCAATCCACGAGCATGGGATATTCTTCCATTTGTTGAAGTTGCTCTTGGTTTCTTGTAATGGTGTTTTGTAGTTTTCATCATATAGATCTTTTGTTCTTTTAGTCAGGTATATCCCTAGATATTTCAATTTGTGAGTGGCTATTGTGAAGGGTATCTCTTTTTTTAACCTCCTCTTCCATGGTCTGATGTGTACAGCAGACCAATCGGCTTCTGATTGTTGATCTTGTATCCTGCTACTCTGCCATACTCCTTTATTGTTTCCAGTAATTCCCTTGTGGAGTTTTTGGGGTTTTCCATATATAGAATCATATCATCTGCAAATAATGATAGTTTCACCTCTTCCTTCCCCAAGTGTATACGTTCTATGTATTTTCTTTGCCTTATGCTGTTAGCTAAAACCTCTAGTATGATATTGAATAAAAGTAGGGACAAGGGACATCCTTGTCTGGTCCCCTTTTTCAGTAGGATTGTGTTTCTCTTTTATCCATTAACTATCACATTGGCTGTTGGTTTTTCATATATAGCTTGCATTGTCTTGAGTAATTTTCCTTCTATTCCTATCTTCTTGAGTGTCTTAATCAGGAATTGGTGTTGGATATTGTTGAATGCTTCTTGAGCATCTATGGATATAATCAGGTTATTCTTATATTTTTTCATATCAATATGGTGAATGATACTAATGGTCTTTCGTATGTTCAACCATCCCTGCATCCCTGGTATGAAACCCACTTGGTCATGGTGAATTATTTATTTTATATACTTTTGTATTCTATTGGCCAGTATTTTATTAAGGATTTTTGCATCAATGTTCACTAGGAATATTGATCTGTAGTTCTGAATTCTTGTGGAATCTTTGCCTGGTTTCAGTATGAGTGTTATACTAGCTTCATAGAAGGAGTCGGGAGTTTGCCATCTTTTTCTATGTTTTGAAAAAGTTTGCATAGGATTGGTGTCAGTTCTTCTCTGAATGCTTGGTAAAATTCTACTGTAAAACCATCTGGTCCAGGTGACTTTTTTGTTGGTAATCTCTGGATAACCTTGTCTATTTCTTCTCTTGTTATGGGACTGTTGAGATTCTTGATGTCCTATGAGGATAGTCTATTTTTCCAAGAATTTGTCCATGTCTTCCAAGTTGTTGAATTCATTGGAGTACAGTTCTTTGTAGTACTGTGTAATTATCCTTTTAATTTCGTTAGGGTCAGTTGTGATGTTCCCTCTTTCATCCCTCATTCTTGCTATTGAATTTTTTCCTTTCCTTTCTTTGGTTAAGTCTGCCAGCAGTTTGTCAATTTTGTTAATCCTTTCAAAGAACCAACTTTTAGCAGCATTAATTTTTTCCATTGTTTTCTTATTTTCCTTCTCCTGAATCTCAGGCTTTAGTTTTATTATTTATTTTCTTTTGCTATTAATGAGATTGTCCTGCTGACTCTGTTCTAGTTGTTGTAAGTTCTGTGCCAACTTATCAGTTATGAGACACCCTTCCTTTGTCAGGTGTGCCTGTATTGCTATGAAACTTCTTATGACTGCCTTTGCTGTGTCCCATAAGTTTTGGTATGTAGTGCTTTCATTCTCATTGGTTTCTAGAAAATTTTTTATTTCATCTCTGATCTGGGCCAGTACGCTCTCCTTTTGCAGTAGAGAATTATTCATTCTCCATTTATTTTCTCTAGTTCTCTTCATCTTCCTTGTGTGGATTTCCAACCTTATGGCACGTGATCTGAGAGGGAGTTCTGTATGATATCAATGTGCTTATACTTACGTAGATTTGCCTTATGTCCCAGTATGTGGTCCCAGTATGTGGTCTATCTTTGAGTATGTTCCATGTGGGAATGAAAAGAATGTGAACTGTTTTTTATTTGGGTGAAAAATTCTGTAGATATCTACCAAATAAAGTTGTCTAATTGTAGTGTTTAGATTTCTAAACTCCTTGGTGAGTTTCTTCCCCTGTGATCTATCTTCCTCAGAGAGTGGTGTATTGAAGTCACTCACTATGATTGTTGAAGCTGATTTCTTTTTTCATCTTTAGGAGTGTTTGATTTACATATTCAGCGGGTCTCTCATTAGGGGAATATATGTTTACAATGCTTATTGATTCATTGTCTACCTTTCCTATGAACATTATATAGTATCCCTCCCTATCTCTTTGTATGGTTTGCACTTTGAAGTCAATTATATCAGAGAGTATAATTGCTACCCCTGCTTTTTTTGAATTGTTGTTTGCTTGGTATGCCTTTATCCAGCCTTTGATTCTCAGCCTATTTTTGTCTGTAGTCTTGAAATGTGTCTCTATAGGCAGCAGATTGATGGGTTGTGTTTTCTAAGCCAGTCTGCTAGCCGCAGTCTTTTGATTCCCAAGTTCAGTCTCCATTGATATTTAGGGTTATTATCTCCAACTGTGCAATATGTGATGTCATCTTCTACCTCCCTTTCTTTTCAGTGTATTGTGGATGTGTGTGTGAGAGTTGATCACTCTTGATTTCTTTCCATCGTTATGCCATTCCTATTTTCAGGGCTGTTTTCTCTTTGCTGCCCTCTGGGTGAGGCTGTTCTATCTGATGTTCTCCTATTTATGCTTGATGTGTTCTGTTCTTCTGCCCATACTGCATCAGCAAGCATATTTCGTAGGGCTGGGTTTCTTCTAACATATTCTTTGAGTTTTTCCTTGTCTGGAAAAACTCGTATTTCTCCATCTAACTTGATAGATAATTTGGCTGGGTAGAGTATTCTTGGGTTTGCGTTAATTTCCTTTAATTTTTGGAATATATTGCTCCACTCTCTCCTCTTCTTCATAGTGTCCGCTGATAGGTATGAGCATATTCTTATTTGGGAAACTTTATATGTGATTGCATTTCCCCCCCTAGCTGTTCTCATGATTTTCTCCTTTTCCTCAAAGCTGGATAGTTTAACTATTATGTGTCTCGGTGACTTCTTCCGGGGATTCAGTCTAGCTGGTGTTCTTTCAGCCTCTTGAATAGTTGTCTGGCTATCATTCATTAAGTTAGGGAAGTTTTCCTCCAGGAATTCTCTGAAGATTGTTGCAGATGACTTCTTTGTTGTGTCTTCTTCCGGCAGGCCAATAATTCTGATTTTATTTCTTCTTATAGCATCAGACATAGATCTTACATTTTCTTCAGTTTCTCTCATAATCTTATTAGATTTTTGTTCACGTATGTTAAATTCTACTTGGCCATCCTCTAGGTCACTGATGCGGTTTTCAGCTTCCTCCAGTCAATTCTCGAAGTCCATGAGTCTGTTGTTGTTTTCTGTTATCTCGTCCCTAAGCTCTTATATTTCCCTTTGGTGTATGGAGTTTATCTCATCTATCAATTCATTCTTTTTCTGTATTGTTTCCCTCATGTCATGTATGACTCCAAGCATCATTCTGAAAATTTCCTTCTGTGGCATATCAATGTCTGCTTCTTCTATGCATGACCTCAGGCTTAGGGCATCTTCTGCCGTTGCCTTTTGTTTTTCCTGTTTTTTCGTTTGAGGTTGTTGGGGCTGATTGCTGTTTGCATTGCGTTGTTTTCGAAGTCCCAGGTGTCATTTTCTAGGGTCTCAAAGAGCACTGGCTCCCTCTGGGAGACTTAGAGGAATGTATCTTCGAACTTCCTGCGACTATTTTTGCTATGGAATTATCCTAACTCTTTATCCTCTTGTGACTTCACTCTTTCCCTAGGGAACTGGTGTCCCGTTATCTGGAGGTCAAGTTGGGTTATTTTCCCAGGGTCACACAAGGACCCTGGACCCACAAAGATGGTGCTGCACTGCATAATCTCACCAGCCGCTGGGATGGTGCAGCCCACAGCAGCCTGAGGCACTGCTGGAGGTGCTCACTGCAAGGGGGGCATCACGGAATGTTGGTGGGCTATCCACTCCTGAATAGAGCACCATGAGTATTGGGCAGAACCACTGGATCAGGCAAATCACACCAGAGGCTGGTGTTCCTGCAGCAGCTTGGAATTAAGGCCAGCGGTGTTGGAACTGCCCTGGGCTGTGTGAAGCACAAGGCTGGCAGCAGGAGGATGCCTCAGATATCTGAGGACATGTAAGAGCTCTCCCAAACACACCGGCTGGAATTCCCCTGTAGGAAATTGGGTGGAACCAGCTTCTTCTCCCTCGGGCTACTCTGCACAGGGTGGGGCTCTCCCAGCTGGGTGTTGCAGGAGTAGTTGCCCTAGGCTACGGGGGGCAGGGGTGTCTGGTCTGTGAGCCAAACTGGAAAAGACCAGGAGTTAACTTCAAGAATCCCGATTTGCAGAAATAATGGGGCGATAGAGAACAGTGAATGAAGAACTCGGTCTGCGAGGGCTCAATCTCCGCTCTGCACTGGAGGCCACGGATCCTACGAAGTCGCAGATCCAACTAAGCTGTGGTTCTGACTAGGCTTCGGATCGGACCAGGCCATGGATCCGACCAGGCTGTGGCTCCGACCACGCCACAGCTCTGACTAGACAACATCCTGCGCCAGACCAAACCCTCCTGGCAGCGGCCCTGGCAGAGACAGTGACAGACAATGGCGAGTCAATACCCGGCCCGGCCTCACTGTGGCAAGCCGAAAACCCTCAGCTCCTCAGAACACTGCCAATCTGTTCCCACTCATCTCTACGATGATCCTCCCGTGATCTAGCAGGCAGTGCTGAACCTCTCCTTCAGACACTTCTCCAGGGCCGATCCCCCGCTAGTTCCCTCTGGTGAGTCCAAAGCTTTTTCTTATACACATAAGAGTGTCTATGAATTCATTTCTCTAGTTTACCTGGGCTAACACAATGGCTGCAATGCATCTACCTTCCATTTTCAGATTGCATCCTCAACCTCATGAGCCAACTCATCTATAAACCCAGCTTGGGCTTTTCCTGCCTCCTTTCTCTTTTCATAACAAATAACATCATGATAAATGGAGAAGAAATTGAAATTGTCAAGGATTTCATTCTACTTGAATTAACAAGTAATGTTCGTAGAGGTAGCAGTCAAGGAATCAAATGACATATTACAATTGAGGAAATCTGCTCAAAGACATCTTTAATGGCTTACAAAGATGCCACTCAGATGATAACGGTTCCCTTGGCCCAAGCCATAGTATTTTCAATAGCTTCACATACATCTGAAGTTTAGACAATAAGAGAAGATAAAAGGAGAATTGATAGATTTGAATTGTGGTATAGAAAAGAATAGTGGATTTCCCTTGGGATGAGCATGAAGAATGAACAGATCTGTTTTAGAGGAAGTATAATCACAACTCTCTTTAAGAGCAAGTGTTGCTTATTTTAAACAGGTCATCAGGAAAGATCACCTGCTTGAAAAGGAGAACACGTTTGGCAAAGTAGAGGGTGTGTTCAAAGTGCTGACCCAAAACATAACCAGGGCTCCTGACTTTGTTTCACCTGAACTTAATCCTGTCTATAGACTGGCAAGGAACACTGGTAGCATAGTGGCTATGTCCCAGGCTGCAGTCTGCAAGATCAGTAGTTCGAAACCACCAGCTGCTTTAAGGAGAATGATGGTGCTTTCCACTCCCGTAATATACTGCAGTCTCAGGAACACACAGGGGCAGTTTTACCCTGTCCTATAGGGTCACTATAAGTCAGCATCGATTCGATGGCAGTGAGTTTTTTTGTTGCTGGATTTGTTTGTTTTGGTTTTTTTGGTGTTTTTGTTTGTTGTTATAGACTGGCAGAAGTCTCTGGGTGGTACAAATGTTTATGGTCATGACATGGCTACTAACCAGAAGGTTGTCAGTCTAACTCTACCTGAGGAGCTTTGGAAGGAAGGTGCAGTGATCTAGATGAAAATGCAGAAATAGCCCTGCCAGGAAGAGCAAGCTGTTCTGCTCTGTACATGAGGCACCATCACTGGGAGTTGACTCAAGGCAACTGGCAGCCAAGAGAGAAGGTGAGGGTGGTTCCTGTGAGGATATGGATAGGCTTGTAAGGAAGAGGTCCCTGCTGTATATTCCTAGTGGTGGAACTTCTCATCCTTGAGAGAGGGATAGGTCACTTCTGCAGGATCTGGGGTCTCAAGGGACCCTGCAGAGCCACACTTCTCAGGAGCAGTCACCAGATATCCCTGTCTAGTTTTTCCAATTAAGGTGGATTTTAACATAGAAAGCTGCCTTGCCTGAGATGAAAGGGTTGCAAATCATTAGATCTCCCAGCCCGATACTCAGTATTTCTACATGAGCTACCAAGAAGGTTTTCTGGCTCCCACACTCAGTTTTGTGTGTAGCTATGAAGGTTGATTTCTCTCAGGAAAATAACTCAGAGGGGAATTGCTAGGTCATAGATTCAACACCTATTTAACTAGTTCAGAAATGGTCAGACATCTTTGTCACGGAGTGATGGCACCACCTGTGCAGAGTAGAACTGCTTTGTTGGAGTTTCAAGGCTATGACCTTTCAGAAGCAGATTACCAGGCCTTTCTTCTGAGGCACCTCTATGCAGGTTCTCACTGCTAACCTTTCAACCAGTATTTGAGGGCTTACTGTTTAAATCAAGGGATTTCATCAACTTAGTTTTTAACTGCTAACTGCTCTCCATTTCTTAGTGTGACTGGATATGCCATTCAGTTGATTCTGACTTAAAATGACCTCAGGGTTGCTGAGACTAAATCTTTACAGAAGCAGACAGCCCCATCTTCTTCCTGATGAACAGCTCATAGATTTGAACTACCAAGCTTCTGGCAAGCAGTCCAATTCCTAACTCACATTGTCACCTGGCACCCTGATGGTCAGATTTGTTGTGCTGACTTGGCTCCTGTAAGGCATGTGGGTAGAGTTTATCCTGTCAATCAGATAAATTACTCCCCAAACCCAATCTTCTTTTTCCCTGGTGATCAGATGAGTGCGCCGCTGCCACCCAACTTTGATGTGTCTGCTGCCTATGGACTGACTCTGCTTGTCTTGCCTGCAGACAGTCTCTGCACCTCTTTCTGCTTCCTTGACCTTGGACCAGTGGCATGAAAGTGAGTTGTATTAAGTCCTCTGTACTGTTGTGTGGACTAATTAGCTGTTGTATTCCTTCTCGCTATATATGTATAAATTTTTAAGTGTCCTGGTTTTGTTTCCTTTAGAGAACCTTGCCTAACACAGATCCCTCAGGGAGAAGTAAAGGAGAGAAGAGATAGAAGTAGGTAGAGAAAACTTTCATATGGTGATGCCAGTCTGACACATAAAAGGAGGTTAGTTACGAAACAGGGTAACAGCACTTTGAACCCATTCATTCTGGTTCTAAGCCTCGCTGAGAATTTGCCTATCCACTCATACTACACTGACTCAGAACTCACATTTTAACAGTATTCTCAGGGAATTCTTACTAAGCCTCAGGTTAAAGATACTAAGGTAGAGAAGCAAATTCTCAGCAGCAAGGGTAAGCCTAGAGTGAATGGTCTGACTTCTGGTAGGAAAGATTCTGGGTAGGCTTTTTGCAGACAAACACAATGTTCTAGAGTGAACGTAGTTCCATAGAGGCAGATTGTGCAGAAGAGACAAGGGCCTAGCCTTCCCACCATGCCCCGCCATTGGCTGGAACTCTTCATCTGTAACATGGTGACTGGTCCCCAGGATGAAGCCGAGAACTGTCACTGCACTCTTTGTTAAAGGTTCTCTTGTGAAGGGAGATGTGGCAGTCATGTCAGGATTGGGAGTGTAGGGCTGGAGTCTAGCCTGTCAATCTGGAGATAGCCAATGAGACCTCTGTGTGGGCATAGCTTTCTCCTGAGAATTCTGGGATATCCGGCCATATTTCCCCATTGGAGATGAAGACTTACAACTCAGTCCTTGAAGACGTTCTACTGTCAAGACACTAGGGTAACTCTCTGTGAGGCATCCCAGAAAAGCCACATGGAGACTCCTGCCAGTGCTGGGATGCTTGAGGAGCTACCAAGAGGCCCCTGATATACTTCTGTCACCACTGGATACACAAGACTCTGCACCCACTGGCCTATGATTGTCCTGGCGTCACTGAATGTGCTTCATGAATCTGAAAAGGACTTACGGATTGGTATAGGACATATGAGCTAATATCAGACTTATGAACTTGGACTGGACTATGTTGGATGCTTTCTCAATGTTCCATCTCCCCCCCCCCCACCCCGCTTTTTGGCATCACTGCTCTCTGGTGGGAGTAGGTGGCCCACCTCTGCTCCTGGTGCGGCTGGATTTGAACCGCCAACCCTGTGGGCCATAGTCCCGCACACAACCACTACACCACCGGGGCTCAGCCCCACTCCTCTTGTATATAAACCTCTCCGTTATATACATGTATGTATTTATGAATTTGTTTCTCTAGTCTACCCAGACTAATGCAGGAGGTATAAGCATAGACCTCCTGGTCAATGGGGCTCTCCAGGTTCCAAGTTTGACCTACGTCTTTAATGTGTGCTAATATTAATTTAATATACATATTCTCATGCTAACTTTTTTTTACTATTAGGAAACATTTTCAAGTTTTATTCATAAATTTGTTCATTAATAGCAAAGGTAGATTGACAGAGCAATATATTGATAACATTTCAGAGCAATCTTGAACAATTCTCAAGAAACACACAGCGCAGGCTAGGCATCTGGGGTTTTGCTGCAGGTAAACAATGGATTACATTCATACCTGCATCTTCTTGGTAAGAGTTCCTTTAAGTTGCTCTTTTCCAACCTGAGATTTTTGTGTTCAAAAATTTTTTTCTGACCTTTGTCCAATTCAACCTGGAATAATCCCCTTCTTTGATTGAATGTCCACATAGACAGTTGTAACATTATAATCATCTCCCTCTCTATGTGAATGTCATGGTTCTTTCTGTCTACCTGGTACACCTTGTCAATTTGTTGACTTTAGTGGTGTCCTTGAGGCATCTGGACCTTATCTGTGTGGATGGAGTGGGCACCCTACTTCCACTGCATCTTCAGGAGAGTGGGGAATACAGGTTCTTCCTGGACTCATGGACAGGAGGGACAGTGAAATGACTGTGGGTCACCTGGGGATGTGAGCGATCTGGCTATTACCTGGAACGTGGGGGCACTTGTCTAACCAGAGCATTCATGTTGAGGGCTGTCATGGGTGTCTTGAGGCTGAAAGAGGAAGGAAGGCTCAGGCCAGGGAAGAATCCATGCTAACTGCTCTCAGGTGTACAATTCAGTGGCATTAGTTGGTCACCAAGTGAGGTTGGTATGAGTTGGAATCGATTCAGTGACAGGGTCCTACCCTTCTGTGAGTTCCCCGTGGTGCTGTGGTGTACAAGCTGACTGCTGCACCTCTGAAAGAAAACCCTAAGAAGCAGTTCAAATCTGCCCTATAAAGTAGCTCTGAGTTGGGATTGATTTGTTGGCCATGGGTTTCGTTTGGGTAGTTTTTACCCCATTCCAGCCATGCTCTCCATCCCCCACCTGTTCCTGGAGGACATTGAGCACGCCCCCACCACGGGGGCAATCTCTGCACTCCACTTGCTGTTCCTTCCACTTGCAATATTCTACCCTTTTCATGGCTAGTTTTTTTGGGGGAAGGGGTACTGCCTCAGATCAGGCTCTCTTGTGAATCTCCAGGTACAAAGAAGCCCCTTTCTTCCAGGTTGTCTCACAGGGAGCCCACTTTGTGTCTTGCAGCTGCAATGTCTCCCAAGGACTGCGCTGTAAGTCTCTTACATCCATGGGGGAAATATCCCAAGATTTCCCAGAATTAGCAGGAGCAAGCCATGCCCACACAAAGGTCTCATTGGCTATCTCCAGATTGACAGGTTAGACTCTACCCCTACACTCCCAATCATGAAATTGACATGAGTACATGACTGTCACATCCACTAAAATCTGTCCACCTTGGGTGACTCTGCTGGCATTTGAAATACCACAGGCCACATAGCTCCCAGCATTCTTCATACAAGCAACCGCAATACGACAAAATTTGACAAGTGGGTGATGTAATGGTTACTGTTACTATTATCCATGGGTTTTATATCTAAAATGTTCATTCCTGATTTTTTTGTCAGGATTCAATTTCCTCTGCATATTTACAAAGTAAAATGGAAATTCCAAATAATTAAAGGTGGAAGCATTTTGCTGAGTGGTTCTTCAGAGTTTTGTATGGCAAACCACCTCTTGGGGAAGTCTCTCAAGTGAGGCTACTTCGCTAACTTGAGTTCTAGCCAATGAAAGAATCTTCAGTGGAGAGTGTTTTTAGTTTGTGTCTTTTTCTTTTCAAATTGTTTGACCCTGCTCTCCTCTTTATTTGAAAGTTCTAGAAAAGAGGTCTTCTTTAAAGAAAATGCAAGCCTGAGACACACAGAACAGGAGGCACTGAGAACAGAATGAATAGCTAGGGAAGAAGCCAGCTCAGGGGACCAACAAGATTCATTCCTGTGTCTCTAAGTGGAATTTGTGGCTAAGTCCAAACAAGGGCACACCATCCTTTCTTAGCCTTATTTTAGGACAAGGCCAGGCTGGAAACCTTTTCAGTTACTTAAAAGTTGCACATGCAGCAAGGGATGGTGATTGGGATGAATAGTTCAATCGCTTTACATGTAGTTCAATTTACATACCTTGAAAGGCCAAGCCACTCAAAACAAAACAGCGTCATCAAGTTGATCAAGATTCCAAGTGAAGAAGTCATCTATAAACTGGATGTCTGTAATCTGGGGGAGGTGGTGTAGAGCCTGAAGCTTCTGGGGGCTCAGCAGCCCAGGCTCCTTCATCTCGTTTGTATTCTCCTGACTCACCAGCTCTCCGAAGTCTGCCCCTTTCTGCACACTATCTTCTCTCTCTACTGGTTCACCTTTTCTATGCTCGCTTGCCTCCACAGCTTCTGCTTAGTCACAGTTCCGGATTCCCATGTGCCCCCAATCCCCGAGGCCCTGGCACTACTTCGCTGGTCTCCTTCAAAGTCAACCCTGCTGCTAACACTCTGAATGCCATGGCTTCTTCTTTCTGATGCCACAAACAGGAAACCTGATGTTTCCATCCCCTCTTTCTCAGACTACAACACACCATGGGACCTGTGACTTAGCTGCTTGGGAGCCGGGAAGCTACTTTTATTCGGATCAGCTGGAAAATCTGGCATCACCCAGAAGCCTCATTAAGACAACTCCAGGCCCAATGAGTCTGTGGTGGGAACCAAGATTGTGCATTCCTCACTTGATCCAGAGGCAGTGAGCCCAGAGACAGACATTGAGAACTGCTGCTTTCACAAATGATGCCCCACGCAGTTCTTCTCCGGCACTGGTGCAGGGTGGGGCCATTTTCTCTGAGCAGTACTGGGCATATGAAAAGCACTATGCCCATCAGTGCCAATTCCTTGCTGACCCTACAACTTTGTACATGTGCCATGCAGAGTAGCACTGCCCCCTCCCCCGAGGGTTTGCAAGACTATAATCTTTCTGGAAGCCACTTGCTACATCTCCCTCCTTCTTAGTGACTGGTGGGTGGGTTGGAGCTATGACCCTTCAGTTAGCAGCTGAGCACTGAGCCATTCATTGCACCACCAGGGTCCCTGATAGCTATAATACAACCTCTTCCCATCCCGATCCAGTCTTATCATCAAGACCCTTGAGTAATGCAAGTGATTTGCAATTGATCACTCACCAGTGGCTCTGTGGGAGAAAGATCTGGCAACCTACCTTGATTACAGCCAAGAAAACTCTAATGGATCTCAGTTCTACTCTGTAACAAATGGGGTCAACAGAAGCCTGCCACTATGAGTGACTTTTGTGGTGGTTGCTGTTTTTCTTTTCAGCTTACCACTCAGTCTTCCTGATATTCCCACAGTGATGATTGGAAGAAAGGGATAACGAAGTCAGCCCTTTGGTGTGGTGACACCACATACATCTGAAGGACAGAGAGAGGAAGGAATTACACAAGAAGTAATTTTCAGACCTCCCTTTCAGAGTCTAGCTTTTAGGATACCTGGTCTCTGCTGAGAGAATAGTCTCCAGCCTTTTGAGTATGAATTCAATTTTACAGGGTAAATACACATGTGCAAGTAAAGACACACACACACACATACCTCTATTTCAGATTCCCACAAAATAGCAGATTTACCTCTAGCATCCAATGACCCCAATTCTACTTTACAATTCTGTTTAGATCATAGCAAGGACATGGGTACAGATAAGAGCTGGAAACACAGAGAATCCAGGACAGATAAACCCCTCAGGATCAGTAATGAGAGTAATGATACCAGGAGGGTAAGAGGAAGATGGAGGGGAGGAAGGGGGAAATCGATCACAATGATTTACATATAACCCACTCCCTAGGGGACAGACAACAGAAAAAAGTGGGTGAAGGGAGACAGTGGTTAGTACAAGATATCAATTTGAGATGAGGGAGGTGATTATGAGTTTTCTGAGTGGGTCTAAACTAATTATATGGCTCTGTGAAAGCAAAGAACCTATATGAGCTGTAGTCAATGGGATATGTGACCTTGGGTGACTGGATGGTCAGGGAGATGCAGCATTGCTGACTTGAAGATGGAGGAAGGAGGCGGAGGCAGAGGTGTGTGGACAGCCTCTATAAGGCAGAAAAGGTAAAGGAATAGAATTTTCTCCTAACACCTCCAGAAAGGAATGCAGGCCTGGGGATCATTTGATTTTTTTTTTTTTAATCATCTCAGTGTTAGACTTCTAACATACAGAAGTGTAGATAAGATTGATTCAGGTAGTTTGAAGTCAGTAACCCGTGGTAAACTGTTGGGGCCACAGGAAGAAACTAAGTACAACACATATTTCAGTTCCAGGATGACCTCTGGATGTGGGCTGGAACTCATAGGTGGAAGCGGGGCAGATCATCGGGTTCCATTCTTTGGGTCTCCTTTGGGGAGTCGGACTTCTTCATGGTTGGGCCTTCATAGAATGCTCCTTCAAAGAGTGATTGCACCTCAATCTGTCTCTACCCAGCTCTCCTTCTTCCTCTGGGAAAGTGTGAGTGGTGGGAGCCTGGGGACTGGGGGAACCATTTTTGAAACAGAACCAAGCATATATTTTCAGATGCCAACTGTTGCTGAGAATTCTGAGAAGCCCCAACTGCCTGGCCTCTGGAGGTTGTGGGGCCTCCGGAACCAGGGCAAGTCTCAGCACCTCCCACACAGAGGAAACCACGGGTCCCAGCCAGCTCTTGGCCGGCAACTTTGACTTCCTGCAGTCATTTTCCAGCCAGCCTGCACTATTCTTGAATTACAGAGCTGGTCTCTTGATCCTTCTGAAGACTAGCTTAGTGCAGTGGATCGTCCATTATCAGAATCTTCTGGAAGGGTAGACAAAACATGCACACATGATAAGACCCTTTTCCTAGAGTTTTGGTTTGGTAGATCTGGGTTGTAGCATGAAAATCTTTATATCTAATAGCATTCCAAGTAAAACTTATGTTGTTGGTCTAAGAACTACAGTTTAAGAATCATGGATGTAGTGGGGAAGAACTCTGGCTTAGCACTCTAATCAGTTTCTGTCATCTACAAGTTGAATTCTCCTTAGCAATTTACTTAGAAATTTCTCAATTCTTAACTTTCATCATTAAGTTCCATAACTAGAAATCATTGCTGTTAGTTAGATTCCAAGTCATAGTACCTCATGTGTATCAGAGTTAAACTTCTCCATGTAGTTCTAAATGGCTGATTTTCCAGAATCAGGTGGTCAAGCTTGTCTTCCTGTGTACCTCTAGGTAGGATTGAACCTCCAACCTTTTGACTAGCAACCGGGCATATAAACCATTTGTAACTAGCAATGCCATCTCTAAAGTCAGGGTATTAAAATACCTTTATAGGATTGTGAAATAGGACAACCCACACAAAACTATTAGGGCAGTGGCTCTCAACCTTCCTAAAGCTATGATCCTTTAATATAGTTCATCATGTCGTGGTGACCCCCAATCATAAAATTATTTTCATTGCTACTTCATAACTGTAATTTTGCTACTGTTATCAATCAGGTGACCCCTGTGAAAGGTCTTTCGACCCAGAAAAGGGTTGCGACCCACAGGTTGAGAACCACTGCATAAGGGCATAATGAAACCACAACAAATGATTTCTATAATAATGATTTTACCATGATTATTATGACTAATGACAAGTGACCCAAACACCATGCCAAGCACTGGAGGCACACCCACAGACAAGTCAACAGCACACAATAAATGTCCCCTCACAGACGGCTCCCCTTCCACACTGGGAACTCTTCCAGAGTCCCTGCCCATGGTCTGTCATTTCACATTGTAACTCAAGAGGACTTTCAGGGGAGCGAGTCACCCACAAACTAGAATGAAGAGGAAGCAGAAAGTTTGAAAATATTATGTGACAATTTGTCTAACAATAGAAAGAGGAAACTCATTTGGGGGGTGATGCAATGGCTATAGAAATGAATAAAAGCTAACGAGGCCAGGAGCAAATTAATTTGAAAATAATCTCAAAGAAGAAACAGGAACTGTGCCATGCTCCCTCCTCTGGGAAATCAAGAAAGTCAGTTTTTTTGAAGTATTCCCCCTTCTCCTAGGATAATTAGTACTGCTACCACATGAAAAATAAGCCATTCCCAGAATTACTCCATTTTTTCCCCACTACTAAGAATTCCTTCTCTAAGTTAAAGCAGCAGCAGAACAGCTTGGGTCATTAGGAAACCAGGGTGCTGTGTGTCTTCCACAGGGGAAAATGTCTCTCTCCTGCTGACTGGCCACGTATAAATGAACAAAAACCTGGTGACCTAACAGGAGCCCAGGTGATGTAGTAGGTTAAGCACTGGACTGTTGGACAAAAGGTAGGTGGCTCAAACCCATCGGCAGGACCAGCAGAAGAAAGACGTGGCAGTCTGCTTCATTAAGATTGATAGCCACAGAACCCCTCTGGAGCAGTTCTCCTCTGTCCAATTGGGTCACAATGTGCCAAGGGTCAGTGGAATTGGGTGACACAAAGGCTAAAGACTTGGCTGCTAACACATTAGCGGTTCAAATCCTCCCTCCCCCAGGAGAGAAAGTCCTGGTGATCCACTCCCACAGACATTCCCCCCTAGAAACCTTATGAGCAATTTTACTCTGTCTCATAGGATACCAAGTCTAGAGCACACGGCCTGAATCACCAAGGGCTGAATAAGAAGTAGTCAAAAGGGTCCAACTAGGATCACAGTACGAGGTGTATTCCCTAACTTTTTTCCACCGCATTGTTTCCCCCAGTTTACGGGCCAAGAGAAGTACAATCACCTTCCCTGAGACATTCATGCCCCTTCATGACTTGACTTTACCGTCAGTTGTTTATTCCTCTTGTGAGAGTTTCAACTGATTTGGAATGCCCTTAGCACAGTGCTGTATGGCAGCAACCAAATGGTCCTTTGCCTTGCCCTTTCCATCCATCTTAAGAAACTGGTCCCAGCTGAGGTGAGGTCTTGCTGGAAGCAGTTTTAAAGATGTACACCTGACTGAGTCCTGGTGGCATAGTGGTTGTGTGTGGGATTGTAGCCCACAGGGTTGATGGTTCAAATCCAGCAGCAGCTCTCCAGGAGCAAGGCTGGGCTTCCTATTCCCACCAGGGCAGTGATACCACAAAAAACAAACAAACAAACAAAAAGATGTACACCTAAAGGGGGTGGTAATGGCTCCTGGACACGAGACAGGCTCTGTACCTCATTGCTTGGGAGATTGCATGACCTGAGAGCAGAAGTCTATGTTTGTCTGGGTGCTTATCAACATAGAGCAGTGAACTCATAGTATTTGTCCTTTGGGTATTGGCTAACTTCACTCAACATGATAGTTTCCAGTCAGGTCCAGTTATGTCATGAAGTGTTTCCTGGTTTCATCGCCATTTTTCAGGGATGCATAGTATTCCATCATGTGTAACTACCCATAGTTACCTTATCTATTCTTTCACTGACAGGCATATCGGCTGGTTTTAGCTTGTTGCTGTTGTGAACTGTGTTGCAGTGAACTTGCAGAAGCACACATTTGTTCATATTCTGTCTCTCACTTCTTTGGGGTACATGCCCAGTAAAGGTATTGCTGGCCATATGGAATTTCTAATTCCAGGTGTTTTTGGTAGTATCATATCACTTTCCACAATAGCTTTGTAGCCATTTGACTTGTCATTTATCAGTCCCTTCAAAAGTTAAAAAAACTGAACCCTGGTGGCGTAAGTGGTTGAGTGCAGGACTGCGACCCGCAGGCTTGGCGGTTCAAATTCAATGGTGGCTTTCAGGAGCAGCACTGGGTAGCGCCCACGACCACAAGAGGCAGTGATGCATGCCCCCACCCCCCAAAAAAAAAGTTAAAA